>VZRE01006243.1:0-35086 GCA_013396775.1 Cephalopterus ornatus | reverse complement strand
TGAGGAGAGGCTGAGGGAGCTGGGGTTGTTTAGCCTGGAGAAGAGGATGCTCAGGAGAGACCTCATCACTCTCTACAACTACCTGAAAGGAGGTTGTAGCCAGGTGGGGGTTGGTCTCTTCTCCCAGGCAGCTATCAGTAAGACAAGGGGGCATGGTCTTAAGCTCTGCCAGGGGAGGTTTAGGTTGGATATTAGGAAGAAATTCTTTACAGAGAGGGTAATCAGGCATTGGAATGGCCTTCCCAGGGAAGTGATGGATTCACTATCCCTGTAGGTTTTTAAGATGAGACTGGATGTGGTACTTAGTGCCATGGTCTAGTGACCAAAGCGGTGTTGGATCAAGGGTTGGACTTGATGATCTCAGAGGTCCTTTCCAACCTGGCTGATTGTATGATTCTATTCTATGATTCTGCAGAGCTCCACCTTCACAGGACCCCCTTTTCCAATCTTATCTTTTCTGTCTTAATAGAATGTTTGAAACAAAACATGCTTACGCCTAGTCTTCCACACCAACTGTCATACACAGAGGGGTAGGAGCTAAGTATGTGTATTGCAGTTTTAACTGTATTATTATGTTGTATCATGTAATGTCATGTAATGTCAAATCATGTTATAATATTATGGTTATTATTATAGCTATTACAATTGGTGTTGTTATTATATTCTTATTACTATTATTATCTAAAATTAACTTTTTTTCTCTGCATGGATATTGACTTTAGGAATTAGACTGAATTGGACAGTTAAGGTTTTGTTACAACCCGGTTTAGAAGCTTCAAGCTCTAACTGGGTATAAACTTTAATTTTGGACTTCAAGAGATTTTGCCCACATGAACCCTTGCGAAGTATTTGATTCTTTTATACCTTGAGTTCATGTCAGGAGAAAAACTACACATTTTTCTCTAAGAGATTACTTTTAATTGGGTGAGAAAATAGTAGTTTTGGTGAAAAGGGTTTAACAGAAATAACATGCAACTTCACAAAAGCGTTACTACAGGTTACTGAAACTAGCAAGTATTGCTATAGTAAGGGAACCTTTGTTACACCCGGCGAACACAAACTTAAGTGAAATACAGACAAGTTGACCACAGGAATAAAGGAAGAGAGATTAAGAGAAGAAAGAATAAAGAGAGGAGAGAGACATATTTCCCACTCTGGAGGTCACATGGAGGTCAAGAGATCAGAGGCCAAGGTGGGGGGGATGGAAACATCGTGCATATCTATTTATAGACTTTGGCTATTGTGGCTTGCCCTGCCATGTGCTCTCCATGGACGCAGCCATGTGGGCTACAGGCCTAGGCCTAGCTCTTCCCCCCACACACAGAGTCAACATGGTTTATTCGACCCATCAGTGAAACAATTTGGTGAGATATGATGAATCCAGTCTCTGACAGGTTTCTGCCACTGAAGCAGGTCTCTTACCTGGTTTGCAATGTAACACACGGTTCATGGCTGGGCAGGTGAATGGCACAAGGAAGAATATGGAAATTGCTGGTCAGGTATCCATTTCTTAACATGTCATCTACCTTGATGAGATATGGCAGACTTTCTATTGCTAAAGAGTTAATCCAGATTCTTGCTACGAAGCATCAGATTTATGCCATGTATATAAGGCAGTACAAAAAAATAATTAAACAAGCTGTGCTGAGATTAGGTCAGTTTGAGGCACTTGTGTCCAGTTGGATCCCACCCAGATTCATCAGAAGTCAAAACTAAGCTGATAATCCATTATCAAACACCTTCCTTCTGCTATTCATCTTTGATAATGATTGCCACCATACTTGTATTATTTTCCTCTCCAGCATAGAAAAAAAATTTTTGTTTCTATATTATTTATCAGCAGATAACTATTTTAAAAGGTTTAAAAGAAATCTGTTTTTCTGTTGTAAAATCACTCTACACTGAAATGACAACCTCTGAACTTCAATCTCTGTTTTAGCACTGTCAGTGGTGCCTAGAACAGACCAGAACATTATTGCTAAGCAAAAAATTTGGCTTGCTTTTTCTTTTACCGTCCTAATAAAGCTGATGTGACTGTGATTGAAACAATGGTAAGGAATTTACATTTTTTTCAAAAGCAAAGGACAGTGCAATCTTAATATATTGTTGAGGGAAAAAAAACCAAACAAACACCTAAAGAAAAATAACACTGCAGTCAGTAATGGATTAATTCTGACTAAATGCTAAAAATAAATTAAAAGTGAAGAAAAAGATAAGGATGATAGAATTAAGACAAAAGGGAATGAAAAATTCCCTCTATGCTCCATCCAGCCCACGCAGCTTCCTTGAATGCCTACAGAATCTGTTGACTTTGAGATTTCCTCTTGGATTTAAAATCAAGACAGCTGTATAATAATAAAAGTCAGATTAGATACAGTCTTGCTTAGGGAAATCAGGGCTGATTTTTAATTGTGGGACTATAGATTTTAATTATAGCCATGGTCAGTAGCACTAAAAAAAAATGCTTCCCATAATTAATAAGTACATTTGGGATGTACTCTGTTAACCCTTATTATGTTTTTTTTTTCCCATGAAGAGTAAGTACAGATGGTATAAAACACCTAATACGGTAAAAGGACATGCAGTTTATCAGTCTCTCTTTGTCCCTGGAACAGACATGTCATCATATTTTATTTTAATGTTAAAAAACATTCTGTTCTTATCTCCAGATTCTCTCTTTTCCCTGTTGAAATGAATTAATTCACTACTGAGTCAGCTGTACCTACTGATCCCAAAGAACAGTTCATAAGGAAATGAAATCATAAATGAAAGTATTTGTAATATAGAAAGAATATCAATCTTGATAATACCAGTGATCTAATGTTTCTCTAAAATGAAGCAAATATCAGGTTAGAAGATCCAGGTCACATCTAACCCCGCTAACAAAAAATGTTCTTCAAATTGAAAAAAAAAATAGTAAATTCATATTTCAATAGTTAAGTACCTAAATGATTAGTTACCATAACCATAAACTCGGATAAACATTTTCACAGTGTTCACTACTTACTATTTCTAATTGCACAACCTATTACCCTTATGAAAATCTAACAAAATGCACTGCAGTTACATGAGTTGACAACAACAAAATAGGGGATAAAATTTTTGTTGCTAATAACATAAACAAATGCAAAAAGGGGTGAGGGCTGAGCAGGTTAATACTGCACTTCCAATTTTTGTTATTAATGCCCTTAGTGGTACACTAATTGTTTCCAAAAGGCACCAAACATGTTGTGCAGCATAAAAGACTTTCTGTTTGTATTGTTACCCAAAACTACTATCACTCATACTGACACCTAGCAAGGCAAAAAACAAAAAAACCACAAAATACAGCAAAACAAAGCAAAGTAACAACAAAACCACCAAACAAACAAACAGACGAACAAAATACCCCAGATTTGAGATCTTTTATTTTAATAAAATGGCCCTATTAGATAAAAATGAATACTTTTTGCTCTTACTAATCATTTAAATGGAGTAATTAGTACATAATGGTGTAATATTTAAAGTATGGCAGAGTGCTGACAGAGAATATTGGCTCTGGAGAATTACTTAGCACTAAGAAACAGATAACCATAAATTGCTGGGAATCAACTGGAGTGAAATGTATTGTTTTGATAAACCAAAAAATAAGTCTCTCTCCCCAAAGAAAGGTAACACAAGAATTTCCAAAATGCAACATAGTATATAATAGGGGGTTAAAGAATTTAAAATTAAGAACTATTCATGCTTATAAACACGAGAAATCTTCCAGACTAAAAAATGGTAAGATGAAAATTATCAAGGAAAAGAAACTGCTGACCAATCAGTAGAATTTTTAACAAGGTTCAGACATTTCTGCAGGTATCATGAACATTCTCCTTCACATTCAATAAGTTAATAGAAAATTTCCATATTCAGTCAAGTTGCTGGGGATAAGCTTCTTGATCTGGTGTCTTTATAGTCTAGTGAGATAAGTGCTTGTATTGAAGTCCTTCAGCATGTATTTTGTACACTATTTCTTAGTTTGCTAGAGCTTCTTAAAAATTGTTTTCATGTTTTTCTTTCTAACAGCCAAATGCATTGCATTTTTGAAATAGTCACGAGCCTCTCACAAGCACCCTCTCAGATAGTTTAATGAGAAGCAATTTCAAATGTCAGTTTACGAACTGAAGGTCGGTCTGAAAACAATGCACTTCACTGAGAGAACTGCTCTGATGGTTCATTTCTCTTTGTACTTTTTTTTTTCCATTCCTCTTACTCCACTGAAGTTCTGTCTGACAGGCTTCAGAGTGCAGGAGTCAAATAAGCTTCAACCATACTTCTTGAGAGAGTCTGCCTTACACATTTTTTCAGATAGCATATTCACTAATTGTATTACTGTGACTCCTCTCTGGTCTGTTTTCTTCAGGCATCTAGAACTGTAGATGAAGAGTCTCTGTTCAAAATATAGAACAATTATTTCTGGCTTGTAAACACACAAGATACCTAGAGTTTACTGATTACTAAGAAAGTAATTCAGATTCTCACCCTCCTGTTAAGGTCTTTTAGTCACTTATCAGGACACCAATAGAGTCTTTGCTGCCCGGGCAGCTATGAGCCAGGAGAAAGGTTAGTCTCCCTTGCTGCCTGAAGAAGATCTGTAGTATCAGTAAATTGAAAGCATTCGTGAAATCCAATGATATCCACACACTCACTTTTCATTTCAGATTTTTCAAATTTCATTTCAAATTTTTCAAATTCAAATTTTTCAAATTTCCCATTTCAGATTTTACATTTTTCCACATCAATGTTTTTTAGTCTTCATTCTTTCAGTTACTCGTGCTCTTCATCTTCACCTCTGTCTGTAACTCTATAGTCATAACTTACAACGCTCTTCTCTGCAGGCTTTCTCACAGCTGTTTTCCTAAATCTATGAGTTTCTGTGGCAGCCTGAGCCAAAGGCGCATAATCATGCCACATCAGAGCTGTGCTGTTGATCTTTGGAGCACGAACAGCTGAGCCCTGGGGGGAAGGTGAGAAAGAAAAGTGTTATGGTCATAGAGGATAAGACAAGTTCTACTTAAATATCAAAAAAAATCAGACATCGAAGTCTGAACTAACTGTCCTAAGCTGCCTTTATAGTCAGTGGACTTAAATACCTGTTGTAAGAAGGTGAGTCATAAACAAAAATAGCATCTAAAAAAAATCAAATGACTCAGTTCTGTATGTACCCACTTCACTCAGCTGACTGACAGGAAGTGTTGAGTGACTAGCTTAAATTTAGGTATCTCCCTTTTAAATAACTGAACTAAAGTGTTGTCTTTATGGAAATGGGCTAAAGAGATCCACCCCAGCTATATGCAGATTGCTCTTCCACTTGGATAACCCAATGCCTCTTTCACGGTGCCTCAATTCAGCAGATAGTCATTACTAGCTATTTTTAGTCTATGTTATGGTTCAAAGATAAAGATAACATTTTGTTTGAAGTTTATTTAGCTATTAAAATAATAATAGAAAGCATGGGAAAATTGCATATGTATCAGTATGTATCAGAATGTATCAGAAGCTGCTTCACCTTCGTTGTTAAAATCACATCTGTGGTACATTTCCATGGGGTAAAAATCTAGGTATGAAAGCATTTGAGAAAAAGAAATAATGATGGATTGACTTTGAAATTCCAGGTTAGATTCCTACTATTGCAATTAGAAAATAAAAAGAAGTGCATGAATTCAAATATATCAGAAAAAGTGTATGTTTTCTCATCGTATACAACCATTACTGAATGAGCAGATATTAGCGTTCAGTGACTATGAAAAAGGAATAATAAAAAATATTTAGCTATTTATTTCATATCTTAGCAGAACTATTTGACATGGCGGAAACTGAATATCTCATTCTTAGTTAAAAAGTATTCAAAAGAAATAACGCAAAAAGTACTTTTAATCCATTAGTCTTGTTTTGTCATGTCCTCAATACTAGTTTTGTGACAAAGCCTTGGAAATCCTTTCTCATCTCCTCTTAGTTCCAGTGTCACATGAAAACATACCAGCCAGGCTAGCTTTACTTTCATCTCCACTTAAAAACTCAAGGTAGTTTATCTATTTCAAGTTTGTTTGTGGAAATATAAGCAGTATTATCCTTTCAGCATACTGACTCATCTTTACATCAGATTTCCATGTGCTAATGTTTCCTTATGAACCCATTGACGGAATTACTTTGAAAGTACTTCTGCACATGAACATTTTGGAAATGTAAATCTAATGTGGCAGGATGTGTGAAACTGGCAAAAAAATAATTATCTAGGTTTTCATTTGCAATATATAGTGATTCTGCTGTACTGTAAAAAGTGATCCTTTGCAGTTTCCTCTGCGGTGAAGAGGGAATAAGAACTCCACAGCCACTGCTGTAATTGCCCCATAACAAATACTCATGTAGCAATTTGCTAACATAGGTCCTGTGTTTCTGCATGACATGTGTTCTTCAACATGTGGTATGATAAACTTAAAATTTTCCTAGGACATGTAAACAGAACTTTTTATAGGTAGCGATTTTTCTTTTTATTGCTTTTTCTGTGTTTGACATAATACTACATATTAGTAGTATTCTAATATGCATCTTGATTATCTGTTTTATGCATATAAATAAAAAAAAATTCTTATTCTGAATTCACAGAAATGAAACAAGCATAATGTCCTAATAATAATGTGATAAATTTCCTTACCATATTTATACCCCAGTTTTTGGAGTCATATATGCACACAATACAAAGATAAAGAAGCCATTGTGGTGAGATTTGTTTAGTTTTGCATTCATATTGTATATTTCATTATGGTTTTCTTATTTTAATTCTGTAAGCTACTTAAATGTGAAATATTTCAATATTTACATATACCCCTTTGAGGATGAAATCTCAGATCTTTTTCTTTCTTCTTGAGGAAGGCTAATCTGGTTAGCTGTGCAAGCACATTTGTTATGTTTAAAATTATTTTCAAAAGTTAAAATGTATCAGATTTTCCTGGTGTGTTCTGGTGATCCTTCAGTTGCAATTGGATTTTAAAGTATTTGAGTTCTCTCTATGTGCATTTAGATTGTCAGTATTTATTCAAATACTTTTCTTCCAAATTTCTATTCAGTAATGGTTAGATGTCTCTTGTCATAAGCTTATATACATATATGCTTTTATTTCTTTTGTATGCTTTTCATACCATAGCATAATATAATTTCTTTAATTCCACACGACACAAAGAGCTCTCAAATTACAATGAAAAACCAGAAAGGCGTATGCATACAGAACAGAGGGCCTAAGAAGCCCTAAGGTGAACTTGAGGTTTTATGCTGTCCTCAATTGCTATGCATTTGCCATTGTAAAGCTCACAGAAGAGCTTTACTGTGGATACCTGGAATAGTGGATGTACATCAGAAGTTTATTCTAGTCCTAAAGATATTACCAGTGGAACTGGAGTAATCATTTTAATCATGTGAATTCTTAGAAATCTAGGTATTTAAAAACAGACTGGTGTTGTAAAGTACCTATCTATTGTACTTTCAAAACACATGACTATTGATTTATAAATCAGAATGAATTTGCTCTGATAGTGGTGGAGAGAGGGGGAAGCACACCGTGTATATAAGAACTATTTTTATACTAAATCTTAAATTTTAACCTGTTAATTGAATAATTCTGCAGCCTAAACAAGACCTGAAGTAGTACTCTTGTTTTGCATTCTTTCAACAATTCAGATTGGTACAAAACAATAAACCCCTGGAGCTGGAAAGTAAAATATTCAAAAGGCTTGTGAGGTGGGGATGCTGGAATAAGCTACTGCAATTCTCACTGAAGTAGTTGTTTCCAGTACTACTATCTATAAAGAGAAACCTTTGCCCTTATATACTAGGAACTAGAGGAGCTCTGTAAAAAGGAAAGAGAGGAAGAAAAAAATCACCATGGTATCTGACAAGTTGTTCCTTCCTTTCCTAGTACAGAGAAATGCTTTCCTCTTCAATACTACCATGGATGAACACAGAGGCCAAGCACTTGCAGAACACAAAAAAAGTCAGTATGCCACTGAGTTAATTATACTGGAGCTCAGGTGCTTTGTTAAAATATTCCGCATTTGTAATACAAATTATATAAGAGAACTTCTTCCCAGTGTTGAGTGCAAGAAGTTCTGGAAAATTATAATAAATTTGGATATAGAATTTTTGCTTTGAAAGTAAAAGGGAAGAGCATTAAGCATGGAACTAAAGTGGTAAGAAGTACAAACACAATGTTAACACTCACCTAATAATCTTCTCTACTCTAGTAGAAATCCAGAGAAGGATTCCTCATTAAATTAACCCAAGTTTTTTAAGGGAGAATCTCACTTATAATTTCACTACTGTACTTGATGCTGTAATACTTGTTTATCTAAAAATATGTATATATATATGTGTATGCAAGAATATATTGCACTTGCACATAATGTACTCCAAGTTCCACTTTGATGCATAAATATTAGGACTGACCCAAATTGGTTACAGAGAAACTGATTTTAGGTTTAAAGATTGTTTTCTTAGTGCGGTATGAGTTCCATGTCCTGGGGAGGATATCTTTTTTTAATTATTATTTTGGTATCCATAATAAAATATGTACTGCACATTTTAATTATATTAATCTCAGAGCAATTAATCTCACTTGAAAGAAAAGAGTGTAGGTGCACCAAGACAATGATTATTCTTTCTGTACAGTGATAAGCGTTAGGAGTGCAATAAGTTCATTCTGTAATGAGCCTGGTTCAATTAATATTGCCACCTCCTTTAAAATAGGAGGCAGGAGTTATGAGTGCACTAAATATAAGGAATCTGATTCAGGGACTCTGGATCCTCCTTGCAGTTGCATGAAATCAACTCACTAGATTCTGTCCAAAACTAATCAGGTAGCTGTTGTTGCATCTTAAATTTAAAACCTTCAAACACTTAAGTGAATATGAGGTCTTTCAGAACAGGAGAAGGGAGAGATTTAAAGCAAAGTCTATATCAGAGAGATTATGTAGTTGAAACAGATCCAAACAATTTATCTTAAGTGTTTTCTATAAATCAACATGTATTCCACTGGGGGGAAATATTATCTAAACAGAACAATGACTCCTAACTCCTGGTCTCCAAGGACACTAAACAATATTATTTTCAAGTCCATGTCTTTCCCTTTATCATCTCAGACCTTACAAAGCTGAAGCTTTGTGGGATTTCTCCTGAATTTGTTGAGGATTTTAACATAATTTCCCTCCCTAGCAGGGTATTGTGGTCTAAATATGTTGGAGCTGGTCAATATCGTCATTGATAAGAGAAATGAAAGTACCAACCAATGAGGTAAGGCTATTTTCCCAGGTAACAGAGCATCCTATCACTCTGCCAGTAGAGGGCAAAGAAATTTAATGAGTATGCTATTGTAAAGTAGATTATTGTGGTAACAGAGCCTGACATAACTGTTAAAAAGGTCTTAACATGCAACCCAAAATGTGAAACACCTGCAGTTTTTTCTGCATATAATTAACATTTTAGTATGTCTTTTTAAAAAAGGCAGATGTAGAGATATCTCTCGGTATATAAATTTTACCGATCAAGGTTTAAATAACCTGACTCCATCATGCATCACCACAAGATTTTCTTGAATATTTTACTTTCTTAAGTCTTTATTCCTTTGAATATTTTTATAGAATAACAAAGAAAAAAATTTTTATAGAATGATAACAAAGAAAAAAAATGTTCCTTGAGCTAATCAATCAACAAAAGGTACTTAATATGTACTTTTTTATTTACAACAAAACAGTTTAGCAGTTGGAATTTTCTACTTAATTCTGAAAATTCAAACAAGAAAAATTTTAAGCATTATGTTAAAGGTGAGATATTCAAGTATTAAACCCAGTACTTGTTCACTCCAAGTGATAGCAAAGATCTATTAGAATTGGATGAGTCCTGTTTGAACTTTTACCTTAGTGATTTTTTTCTGCCATTGACTTAATATTTGCAGCTTCTCCAACTAAAATGTAGTATCTCTCAACATTACTTCATTTATACACAAAAATGTTGATTGCAAACACTAGACATCAACTTATGACTCTAGTCTTGTCTTCTTTCATGCATCCTTGTGTTTCTGGATTATCTTTGTCTTTGGTTTTCATGTACTTCTTGAATTAAATTCACTCAAAAATTGTCTTCAAAGTACGCCATACATTTTTCCCATATTTGTGGTAGTTTCGTACTACATGTACTTTTAATTGTACACCCTCTAGTGTAAATATTTATCTAAATGATAGGCCTACTCCTAGATTTTTAAAGAATGGCAAAATACAAAATAATTATATATGCTATCATAAATGGTTATGCATTTCTTAAAGGCTCAGATCATAAAATTGATCATAGCTAGATTATATGTTATTATGTATATTTTAGATATGGTAAAATAGTCTACCTTTTTCATTGAGAAAGTAAAATATGCAAGATCGTTTTCACATAAAAAGCAGGGAGCTAACAAAATCTATGGGAAATAGAGCAGGAAAAGTTATTTTCCCTAGCTATATTATTTTTTAACCTAATTGTAGGGCTTTAAATCCTTCATGGAAGTTTATACACAATTAGTAAAAATTTGGATTAAAAAAATGCTTTGAACATCGTTTGTCCAATGCTTTCCAGTGTAAGAATATGTTGATCAAAATTTTCAAGCTGTGTTTACCTGAGGGTGGATCTTTCTGGTACATTTCCATAAAATATTTCAGCCTTCTCAAAGACTAAAATTCAGTTAATTTTTTTTTCTTTACTTATTGTAATAAACTAAATGTAGTAGTAGCTTCCCATTTAGAATAAGGACTTGAGAATAGAAAGAGACCTGACATTTATGTCAGGACTTGAGCCATTAAAGCTTCACACAAAAATTCACATTCATTCTTCGCACTGAAAAAAAGTTTATGTTTCTTTCACTCCATTTTGTCAAGTGTCTCCAAAGAAGTGTTATTTTCTCAGGAAAGATTCTCTTTCTCCATTTTTATTTTGAATATTTCTTTTCATTGTCAAACTGAGTTCACGCACTCACCGAAAGCACAGAATCTACACACTTCAATATTTGAATTAATTTTGAATTTTAAATATTCATCATGAAATAATGAATAAATATATATATTTAAAAAACTTGCGAAAACTATATACAGTGAATTTAACCAGTACATTAAAGAGAATGGCAATATACTGTTGAGGAAAAAAATAGATGGTAAATTGACTAAGTTATTGACTGTAAAATATTGTGACTTTTCTCTTAAAAAGGATAGAATATTATTCTTTTTAAAAAAAATTGAAGTATGTCTTTCATTAAAGTTCTTGGCTAACTGTGGAAAGAGGTTGAAAATTTTGACAGTGGAAAATCAACCATACTAGCTAAAGTGACAGTATTGTAGAAATTTACATTCAGTCTTAAATATTCATCTAGTAAGCTTTGAAACTGCTAGATATACCTTTGTCTTGGAAATGTGGATTTCCTCTAAATATTTAACTGATTATCATATAGTGGATGTTTACTAATGAGCAAGAAAAAGTTTTCTTCAGAGGATTGTTGCCATAAAATTATGAGAGTCAGAGATTCAATCTTACAGCTAGTTAGTCATTCTCCTAACTATGAATCAGAAATTATGTGCAACAGTCCATCAATCAATTTTTATGCACTTATGTCTTTATTCTGAAGAGAGAAGATGGTCAATTTGACTTTGAAATGCAGGCTAACACAACCTCCAGTTTCATGTACAATTAATTATTTACAGTGAAGCTTCAACTAGCAGAAAATCAGTCAATTTAGCATTTGAATTAGATCTTATGTATTTTTTTCTACACTTAAACTAATGTTATGTTCCTAATTCTTATGTTGTCATAGAGTATCAAATATTTATGCAGGCACTGGGCAGAAGCATTCAAGAGTGCATCACAAGACATGAAATTAGTTTAAGTGGTGACTTTAAAGCCTTCCTTGTTCGTCATGCTACATCTATGTGAATTTTTACTACAAGAGTGAAAAGTGAGAAAAAGGAAAAGGTCAAGTCATGGTAAACACTGGATGCTCAGAAGCTCAGTAAGTCTTTCAAAAAGCCTTGTAGAAGAAACAGCTGACAGGTCACAAACCTGCACTGTCTATATGCAGATATGCAGCTGCTGTGTAGCCATATAACCTGAACCCACAGCTCTACTTTTTATTTATTTGCTACTGGCATGATTTCAAAGGATCATAGAATCACAGACTCACAGAATGGTTTGGGTTGGAAGGGACCATAAAGATTAACTAGTTCCAACTCTGCTGTGGGCAGGAATACCCTCCACTAGACTAGGTTGCTCAAAGCCCCATCTAAACTGGCTTTAAACCCTTCCAGGAATGGGACTTCCAGAGCTTCTCCGGACAACCTCTTTCAGTGCATCACAACCTCACAGTGAATAATTTCTTCCTAATATCTGATCTAAATCTCTCCCCTTTTAGTTTAAAGCCATTTCCCCTTGCCCTGATGCTGACTGAATAAATACATTTTGTGCAATCATAGAATATGCTGAGTTGAAAGGGACCCATCAGGATCATTGACTTTAAGTCAACTTTAAGTTGAAAATAAAATGCTGAATTTATAACGGCAAAGGACTTATTTTAGTTCTCAAGAAAAGGCAATAAAAATTATACACAGAAGCTTTATTATAGTATAATGGATCAATTTCCAAATGCTAGTAATAAAAATGTAAATAAACAGATGCTGTGTCCTCAAAATACATCTGAATGTTTAGACACACCAGAGTGTTTAAATTTATTTTCTTAAATGCCATTACTAGACTTAAAAGAAGAAAATATCAAATGAGATATGAACCTAATAAAGAAATTTTTACAAGGGAAATTATGGACCTGCAGGAGAGTGCTTATGACATGGACAGTTCTGTATGTTTGTTTAAGAGAGAAGATATAGTTATCAGGAATTATCTACAGTCAGAGCACCTACAGGAGATTATTTTGTGGAAAAATCAAAAGACGAGTCTCCAGTTAGAGAGTGAAAATACTAAAAGGAATGTATTGTACTATTGCCTTTATTCCTGCAGATAATTTTTGAGCTATTAAAGAGAAGTTTTGACAATTGAACCAGAAAGATGCTCAGTCATCTGTAGAATAGCAGAAACAGTAAGCTAGCTATGACAGGTACAACAACTATTTCAGTATAATTCTAACTGCTCTTTTGAGAGTTTGCATTCAATATATCTGCCAAACTATTGAACAACTAGACATTGGCCCAAGTCTCAAGAATTTCAGAAAGTAAAATGTAAAAAGGCATTCACAAATAAGTGAACATATATATATATACACACACACACACACACAAAAATGATCACAGTATTAAAAATTGATACGGACAAGACATTTGAGCAGAAAAGGCTCTCAAAATATTAATAAAGTTATCTTCATTGTTGTCATATACATTTTTTATGCTCCTGACTTATGTGAGCATAACTATTTGTTCGTTTACACATATATACATGCACACAAATACACATACATGTGCATACATACATGACATCTTGTGTGTATAGATATTCTATAAAGGATGTATGTATGTATCTGTACATATGTGTTTCTATGTATATATATATCAACATATATATAATATTAATAAAATTATGCAATCCTTTTAAGAAAGTGTTTTAAACAAATGTCATTATTTTAGGTGTTAGAGCATCTGTAATTGCTCCAAAATCTATATAATTAACTAAGGGTATAAGTTTATTGCTGTATAGCTATTTAGTCTGTACTATGCAAAATTACATCTATTTTATCTGTAACCTGAAGGTATACACACAACTTTATAGAAGGTAGGAAGACCAAGAGTGTCTCAGAATTACTTTTTTGTATTTATTAAAGCCTGGAAAATTTCTATTACAAGTAAAAATGATTATGTAATAAAAATTATATACTTTTAGAAAGACCACTTGAAATCCTGTATTGCTAATGTTAACCATTTCCTTTGGTAAATATTAAGATTTTATTCTGCATAATTGATCCTGATGAATTCCTATTCAACATAGTAGCCAAAGTATTGAGAAATTAACTTTGGCTCAACTTTCAAGAACAGTCACAAAAATCTAAGAATAAAAAAATTTCACAGGTCACCTAGTGATGATTTGACAAGTCACTAGATGACTTGTAGCTAAAACTATTTGAGGTTGATAAGTTTACAAAGAACACTAGGATAAAGGGTTACAAGGTGGCTTTGTCTTCAGACTTGGCGCAGATCTGATTCAGAGTAAGTCAAATATGAACAAGACTACTGTGATAACTGGAAAAGAAGGAGTTGTAACAATCCTTAAGGCCTGGTCTCCCAGACCCAGACCCAATCTGCTGATGTCCACTCATTCCACTTTTATTTGGGCTTGGATTTCTCCTACAACTCATTGTCTGAGCACTTTCACTGCTGCTCTGCAACTTAAATGGAATGTGCACACACATTAAGTAGTTGGATGCCTATAACATCATTGCTTTGCCTGCGAAACGCACGGTTCTAGAGAGAAAGACAGAAAGATTTGTGATGCAAAAAACATCTTTACAACCATTTGCTAGAATAATACAGCCGAAATAGTACAAATTAGTATCTGAAGTATTCCATAAAACTATAGTCAGTAATTTTCCTTATATTTCAAATATCAATTTAATTCTACCTTTATTAACCATTGACATGAATGAGTGTAAATCATGTAGGGTGGACAAAATGTAGTATAAATTCAAGGTTTAAAAAAATTAAAAGGATGATTTCTGTCTGTAGTAATCAAAGTAGTTGAAGACTGTTGTGGTTATAATGCATTTAGCATAGATTTTTTTTTTACAAAACGTAAATTTAGTATAACTATCTTTAAAATGGACTCTGTAGAGTGAACAAGGAACAACTTGAATATAAAGTAAAATGTCAAGAAACAATTCTATTCCATAGAACAATCAAGGCAGAAAGAAGGACTGCAAAATGCCATGATATTTCGTGACTTGTGACTCTTGCTTTTTTTTTCCTAGCAATAATAACACCCTTTGAAAAGTTTATTATCTCTGGATAAACAGTTTCTCTCTGGTGTTTTTTATCTCTGGATAAACAGTTTCTCTCAGGAAGGCATCATGAATACCGTCTTTTCATTGAAATAGGGCTATACTTTCATCTGTTTATTAAAGGATCAATGAGGCACTTGCTGGGCTAATTAAGCTTTGTTTCCATAAAGTTGTTGGTTTTTCATATGTTATATAAGCAGGTGTATGCAGGAGACATTCCCAAGCTTCTCAGATTTTATTGTTCTACATTTTGACAATTTTTTTTTTTAATATTTGCTTATGTTGCAGATACAAATCCTGCAGCAAGGATGTTGCAATTCATTATATTCCACTTTTCTCTAATGGAAGATGAACATTCTTTATAAAAGGTTCTCTTCTTCATTTCCTTTCCTTGTGTAATTTTGTTGAATCTAGATTCAGCTGGGTATTGATCTCCATTTGTGTGTAGATTTGTATTATCCACCTGGTATGGATTTTATTTTAATTTTTTTCTTTTTTTTCTTTTTATGGATATCTGAAACTAAAATCCTTAAATAGATGTTTGGAAACCATGACAAACGCACCTGAATGGATCACCAAACCTAGGAAGCATTGCTTGTTCTTTCTGTGTCATTCTCTTAAGTTCA
This sequence comes from Cephalopterus ornatus, assembly GCA_013396775.1. Taxonomy (NCBI): domain Eukaryota; kingdom Metazoa; phylum Chordata; class Aves; order Passeriformes; family Cotingidae; genus Cephalopterus; species Cephalopterus ornatus. The sequence continues at coordinate 19,429 of VZRE01006243.1, read as the reverse complement.
GCAGAAGACGACGTCAAATAGACAAGCTCATCTCAACACATTTCTTTATCCAGAGAGCTCAAGCAGAGGAGTTTGAATGGGAGGGGGCCTCAAAATAATATTGCGCTTGGGACACAGAGAAATGCTTGTCTGACTGTTTACCTTCACTCTTCCGTTTCTCTAGCACTAAAAATCATTTCCTACAGATTAGTGTTTGCTATATATCTCAGGCAGTGAAGGAACATGTAAAGGTGTTTGGTTTCTTATGTTGTCTACTGGAGGAAGAAAAATTAAGCTAGTTTGCTAGTGGGAATGGAGACCAAGTGTGGGATAGTGTGCTGCTTCCACAGGATCCAAACTAACTTTAGACTAGCACAATTATCCAGGAGGAGACTGGATAATAAACAGACAGTCTCTCAAACCATTTTCTGCCTTTAGGATGTTTCTACAGGCAGCACAAAATTATATTCTAGTCCTCAGTCTGGGTTCATTCATTTTAGTTTTTGCAATGATTTTCCTCCATACGGTCTCTTTCTAAACACTGGGGAAAAAAATCCTCTTGTATACTTCAAAAGGTTCATTAACTGGATACCATAAGGTTAGGTTTCTTACTAAATCTATTGCAATTGCTACTAATATTTTTAGTGTTCCATAACTGTTTCTTGCCAGAGATGGAATTGTCTTCACATATGTTTTCATCTAGGAGGAGACTTAAATTTCCAACTATTCGCTGATTAAGGAAAATTCTACCCAAAATAAGGTAGCTGCAGGACCCAGTCTTTCAGAAATATCTCTGTGAAAATCTCTGTGTCAAAATACAACATATGCACATCCTTAAGGAAACATTTGCTGGATTTACTGTTTATAATAACAAAAAATGCAGGGGTTTCTCAAAGTGCTGATTCCATTTTTATTTTTTGTAATTTCAAAATTTAGAAATCAGCTGAAAGTCAAAAACTCTTTTCAGTAAAATAAAAATACAATTCTTCAGACTGTTTTATGTGTTAAAACATTAAAGGAGTGTCATGGTTTAACTTCATCTGGCAACTAATCCCCACACAGCTGCTCGCTCTCTCCTCACCCTGAATGGGATGGAGGGAAGAACTGGAAAAGTAAGAGAGAAAACTTGTGTTTAATGGATTTAATAGGCAATAGTTTAATATGGAAAGGAGAAGCAATGCACACAAGCAAAGCAAAACACAGAATCCATTCATGGCTTCTCATAGGCAGGCAGGTGTTTGATCAAGAAAGCGGGGCTCCATCACAGGTAACAGTGACTTCAGAAGAAAAACACCACCACTTTGAACATCCCCCCCTTCCTTATTCTGCCAGCACTGAAGGCTGAGGATGATGCTGTACAGTATGGGATATCCTCTGGGTGAGCTGGTGCAGCTGTCCCAGCTGTGTCCCACCTCAACTTCTTGTGCACACCCAGCTTCCTCACTGGTGGGGCGAGGCGAGGAGTAGAAAAAGGTCTTGATTCTGTTCAAGTGCTGCTCAGCAGTGACTAAAACATTTCTGTATTATCAATGCTGTTTCCCACGGAAATCCAAAACACGGCTGCATACCAGGTGCTGTGAAGAAAATTAACTGTACCCCAGCCAAAAACAGCACAAAGAATTGCTATGATTTTGAAGCTTACCTCACCTTTCTTTGATCCCATCCATCTTTGTGGTACTTTGTGCATCCCTTTAAAGCCCTCACATTAATAATTGAAAAATTGAAAACAGTCTGCTGCAATAAAAGGCAACCAGAGATGGCCAGAAACAAAGGGATATGTGTAGAATATCAAACTGCATGGTCTAAAAAGCTCTCCATTCTGAAACAAACAGAAAGTTAAACACAGAATAAGCAGATTATTATAGTCAGTATTTAGGAGAAACATTTTAATAATAAATGCTGTTTCTATAGTTCATTCATAGCGGTGCAGAGACAAGAGCTGACTCATTTATTTTCAATGCAAACTCTTACTAGTTTGAGTGCACCACTAAAATTGTTTCAAAATTTTGTATGCTATGTAGCTGTGCTTTAGCATTAACACCCAATGTAGATATAATACTGCAGAGTCATTTACTCAAATGAATAGATGTAATATTTGTAGAAGTACCACTTATGTAGTTTGGAAGTTCTATCCGAAAACTGAAGGTGGAAGCATAATTCAGTTTAGTGGAAGTTTTCTTGCCCAGCAGTTAAGCCGCTGACAGTTCTTTGGGCCATCTCTCTGTTTTAAACCAGCCTGGATCAATATGAAATACAAAACCCAGCTCTAACAAGGGCATACCTGACATGTATTTTTATTAAAGTAGCTGATTCCTTTAAAACTGCAAATCGAAAAGCCAATGTGAAAAATAAATCTTTAAAGACAACTTTTTCAAAGAAGTGTAATATCCCAACGTCTGAGTATCGGTTGGATGGGCAGTTTCAGAGGAATGGGTCTGTGTATGATAGAGTTCTCCTCATTTTGCTGCAGAACTGTACCAAGGTGCATACAGAAGCCTTCATATGCTTTCATTAAATTTTCTCTCTCGCTGATTATTAAAATTTAGTGGTTAGTGTTTCCAAGAGTTCATTTGAAAAATCACAGATTTTATGGTCAAGAAAATTGACATCTCCTTGGGAAAAAAAAAAAAAAAGTCTTTGAATGGCTTGCAAGCTAGAAATTTTATCACTTCTTGAATTTTTGAAGGAAATGGCTTAGGACTTTAAACTATTCCAGAGAAATTAGGTTAGCATCCAAATTATTACATGAGCATCATACTATCACTGTAATGTGAAATAGTCTTCTGGGTTTCACCAGCTCTAAACCTTGGCTATGATTATCACTGAGGCAAGGTGGTTTTGAAATAAACTGACAGTCTTTTATGATTAAGTGACTTCTTTAAATGTCTGAATTTTAATTAGAATGATTTGACTGAACTAACATTAGCAGTCTTATGATTTCACTGGCAGAACAACTTGATTGGTGATAAATTTGGATCTTTATTTAAGAATCCCTAGTTTCATGTTGATTAGCAAAGTACACCTATCCAAACTGGCATGGAAAAAATTTTTGTTTTGGTAATAAGAATGAGATAAAACCATGGAATCTAATAAATTGGTTTATTATCTCTTCAAAATTATAGCATTTTTTGCTGTGCTCATGTTCGTTTACAATAAAAACTCCCTCAGTTAATCATAATCTTTGCTGTCTCTATCCTTTGGAACCTTTTCTTCTGTTATTTCTGTCTTCTGTTTCTTTTTTTTTTTTAATCTCCAATATTTCTAATTACAGTACAGACTATTCTTTAACCTTTAAGCAACCCCAATCTAAAGAACAAGAAACTGATAGAGGGGATTGGTAAACAATATTATTCAATTATTTTGTCATATATAGTTCTTCTGATGCCCTTCCTTTTTCACCTTGATCTATGGAAGACCATTTTAAATCAGCCAGATAGAGATATTAAGAAAAACATACACATTTGTCATTAATAAAGATATAATGCATTTTACTTTATATGGACCTGGCTTTCATAAAGCGTAACAGATGACCTTCCTGGGCATATGTTGGATAGAAACACTTAGAAATAAGAAGTCAATAACTCAGACATTGTAAGGAGGTCATATTTTTAGAGAATTTCTAGTCTGCAGAGGAAAAATGAGGACAATTGAACACTGGATGAAGAAAAGTATTTCCAGATATTATATGAAGTCACACATGTCTTTCTTCTAAAATGGAAGTAAAAATCAAGTGGAACATGTCGAGTTTTTTTCAATAAATTAGTTAGATTATTGTTAGCTGAATCACATATAACGAGTTTCTGATAATTTAAGCAGAAAGTTTTACAACCCAGAAGGGTATATGGCTTGTGGTAGATATGAGTATATCTGAAAATGAACTTAATTTTTACATTTTATACAACTGTGTTTTAATAATTTATTTTCTGTGTGAAAGTCATGTTTGAGGATTTACACTCACGTGCACATGCAGCTTCCACCTGAGTCCTGAGTCCTCAACTTATGCTTAACAGGGCATTGGAGACTTTCTGGGCTGTTAATACACTCTTGTTCACTTTCTGTTATGTTGGATTGGATTAACTGTATAGAGCTTAAGGAAAATGAGAATTGACACAAAGCTTTACCTGTCTACAAGGAAAAATAATTTTAAATGAATATGGAGGTCAGTAGAAAATTATTAATTTTATGCTCCAGTTACTTTTATTATTCAAATATAGCACCCGTGCCACTATGGCTATAGAAGAAGCAAAAAAAAGTGAAAACCTATTTTTCTTCCATAGCCCTTTGACTTTTTTTTTTTTAATAACCTTAATCTTTGTTTTACATATAAATTAAAATTCAGTTCTCTTGTTATCCATAGTTTAGATTCTTTCTCTCATGCAATACTATGCACAACACTTTTCACTCTAAGGCTTAGACAGACACTTCAGAGACTTACATTTATTGTCACTCAATGTTCACATCATATTGCATGATTAAGCATGAGAGGTTTAGAATAAAGAGCCTAAAATAATACAAGATACCCAAAAGGAAGAGAAAACCACTCCCTTCATAGCAAAAATGTGGGTGGCAGGTCTGCGAAGGGATAATCTGTGAGTATCCAGTTATCATTGACTTCGTGCAACACATACCCCCTTATGGGACACTGCTAACAGGGTTTCCCCTGGTGCCATGACTACAGTGGAGAGTGGCCAGGAAAAGGGAGAACCTGCTTCGGAAAAAATAACACAGGAGGAGGAGATATGCACTCAAGCATTGATTCCCATGCAAAGAGGTAGAGCTGAATCTAGCCTGGAGACTGAAAAAGGCAATCATTAGGCCAAGAGAGAAACACAGAAGAGTCTTGTTCTACAGTAATCAAAATGAGACCAATTGTTCAGTATGAATACGGATTCCCCACTACTCATTACTATTCTATGGTCATCCATGTTCCAGACAGGTTTCGATTCATTACCAGAAGGAGGAAAAAGCCTAGCCATAGACAACCTTATTAAACTCATAAGTGAACAAAAATGTACCACAAGGTAATGTCTATCCTACCTGCCTAACTCTTTATCTTTGAGAAGCCTGCTTTTGTGGACTGAGAGAGCAAATCATCTACAAACTAAAAATATTTAAGGAAATCTTTCCACTGTAAATACCGCACAACACAAGATAAAACTATGATAGATTCTTAGTTAATCTGCTCCGCCTTTGTCATAAAATGATTGCAGTTATCAATAAGCAGCAAAGGTTCAAAATAACTCAGTTTTAGGACACAATAATGTTACATGATAATCTTTAAGGAAAGACCTTTGAAGATAATCTTCAGTGCCAAAATGCAAAAGGTTAAACTCACTAGGTATAGTCTATATGTTTCATTTCTATGGCAGATTTCGTGAATAAAAGAAAGCTATTTAAGTAACCCTTCTGATAATCATAGTTTCTGACAAACAAGTTGACCTTTAAAAATATGCACTGATTACTGGGTTTGTCAATTTATTTTGGAGATGCACAGAAGACACTGCTTGTCCATCTTCTTCTACCAGGACTCCATGCTCTTCTTTTTATTCCAGAACTTTCCCTCCATGCTGATTTCCTTTTCCTGGGAAAGAGCAAATGACTTAAAAAACATATTCACAAGCACATCATTTCAGCAATGTTCTAGTTATATGTGCAAAATAGCAAGCTCACAGGTACAGTACATTGGAGTTTTAAAAATGTTTTTAAAAAATAGGATTTTAGCTTGTGTTTTTAAAATTACTTGGGTACTTTGCTGTATAAGAAGGCTTCTCTATATCAGGGTTGTAAGAATCAATCTGCAGTTAAATCTTCCCTTTGGCCAATAAAGGCATTGTGAAAAAAAATGCCAATATTTCTTGGCCACCTTCATGCACCTGCCAATTGACCCAAATTCATAACACTTCAACTGAGACAACTATTATATAAAAACCTGCTTTCAGAGAAGTGGAAAATGGCACTTTTCTTGTAGTTCTCTGGCCTTAAATTTGGAAATATTTACTTGAAGAGACTATGTATTTATTTCTTCTTGAAGCATGAAAGGATAGGGAGGATTTGGCCTTTAACTTGTAACAAAAGTACTTCTACAGGATAAAATTCTTTGCAGGATTACAGAGGTTTTTACCAGCTACCATGCATAATAATATTACTCTTTGCCTTCTTGATCATTTACTTTAGTGACAGCCAGAACATCCATTGCTGTCACAGCCTGTCTCTGATTTTAAAAAATGTACCAACATAATGCAGTATGCTTAATAACTATCTTAGGCAGGCACCTGCAGCTACAATCAGCTGAAAAAATCAACTATGCAAAAACATCTTCAAACACTCCCCAAACTTCAAGTATCTCGAATGGACAAGAGGAGTAACCTCCAAATGCTGAAAGAGCCCATGCTATCTATGAGTCATGGAAAGTTTGACCCCAACGCAAAAAAGGCAAGACTTTTGCTATTTTTCCTTCAGTGAAGGACTACAGAGCCTGAGCAATCTTTCAGCTAATGAGATATACTAATAGAATATTAGTACATCTCAATGTACATTTCAGTGCTTTATGAGTTGGTACTCAAAAATTGGACACCAAATATGGAGCAAGAAATGTCAAAGTGAATATCAAAAATATGCCTCACTGCCTGACAGTATTCTGTAAAGTTTAAAAAGTGTACTCATTTGTTCTGTGTCTGTTGTGGTTTGTTATTGCCTTTATCTCCTTCTGATTGAGTCAGATTTGTGAAGGACATACATTTGCTCATTCTTTGTTTTTGTTATGGCCAATGTGTTGCTTTTCTACTTTAAGTTACTGTGTGTGCTGAATTTCATATCCTCTGTCAGGGAATAGAGCCATATTATGCTAGCTAATGCAGAAAAAAAATACAAGGAGAAATTTGCAAGTTAAGGCTTTCATTTTCCTATTTCTCTAACAGATAAAATTCTTTTAGAGAGCAAGTCATAAAATGTGAAGATGTCAGGTGGAATATGATATATAAATGACAACAGCAAATAAGAGAATGGGATGAAAAAAATTAAGAAAATTACAGTTATGGGTTGACCCTGGCTGGATGCTAGTTGCCCACTGAAGCCACTCCATCACTTCCCTCCTTGGCAGAGCAGGGGAGAGAAAATATATGCAGGGAGAGATCATTCACCAGTTACCATCATGGGCAAAACAGATTCAGTTGGTAGAAATTACTTGAACTTTTTGCCAATCAAACCAGAGTAGAGTAATGAGAAATGAAACCTAAATCTTAGAACACCTTGCCTGTACCCCTCCCTTCTTCCTGGTCTCAGCTTCACTCCCCATTTTCTCACCCTCCTCCTCCCCACCGTAGTGCAGGGGTACAGGAAATGGGGGCTGTGGTCAACTAATTACACGTGTCTATTGCACCTTTCTTCCCCTCCCTTGCTTCAGTGTGAGGTCCCTCCCACAGGAGACAGTCCTCCAAGAAGTTCTCAAAGGTGAGTTCTTCTTACAGGCTGCAGTTCTTCCTGAACTGCTCCAGCGTGGGTCACTTCAATGGGGCACAGTCCTTTAGGAATAGGCTGCTCTAGTGTGGGTGCCCCACAGGGTCGAAAGTCCTACCAGCAAACATGCTCCAGCATGAGCTCCTCTCTTCATGGGGCCCCAGGTCCTGCCAGGAGCTCACTCCAGTACAGGCTTTCCACTGGGTCACAGCCTCCTTCAGGCATCCACCTGCACCAGCATGGGGTCCTCTACTGTTTGCAGGATCTCTGTTCCACTGTGGACCTCCATGGTCTGCAGGAGAACAGCCTGCCTCACTGTGGTCTTCACCACAGGCTACATGGGAATCACTGCTCCATTGCCTGGATTACCTCCTCCCCCTCCCCTCCTTCTTCACTAACCTTGGCATCTGCAAGCCTGTTCCTCACAAATTCTAACTCTGGTCACATTTTTTTCCCTCTGTCTTGAATACATTATTCTGGAGGTGCTACCTGCATCCCTGATGGGCACATCCTTAGACAACAGCAGATGCCTCTTAGTGCCGTCTGTCACTGATGTTGTCAGACATGGGGGAAGCTTCTGGCAACTGCTCACAGAAGACAGCCCTGTAGCCTCCTCTCTTCTAAATCTTGCCATGAAAACCCAATACAATGATACTACCAGAAAGCAGAGAGTTTAATAGAAAAGTGGAATTCCCCACTTGCCCGATTAATTCCATACCTAATTTTTCAGTGCTGTGTCTAACCATTTTATTTTTTTGCAAAGAATAATAAAAAAAATTGTTATATGCTCAAGAAACCTCCTCTTCAAAATGAAGATTCAAACTGTATTATGAATTTTAACTTTTTTTTTTTTTAAGTTTAGAAATCATGCTGTAAAATTGTTTTGTTAGAATCAAAAATGGATTTCACTCTGTAACCTGTACAAAGTTGAATCACACCCTGGGATATCTGCCAAAATACGTGAAAATAATTTGAACAACCAGTGATCCATGTTGCGTGATCTTTACCTCCTCACTCTGTCTGCTTTTGTTCATGGTTTGCATTTTTTCTTTGATTGGATGGTTACTGCTTGAAGAAGGAAGGATGACTAATTGTTTAAAAATATTTTGAACATCTTTTGAAGTACTCCATTAGGACAAGTTGTGTCAATGCTGCAATGCTTCACTTTGTTAATGACAAGTGAACTAAACGGGCTACAGTGTTCAATGCAATTTGAAGGGTACTTGATGCACAGGTCCTGCTAATTATATTAAAAAGTATGCGTGGCTCATTTTTTGGACTATGATAATATTAATATTTTCAGTCTTTCTTACTTCTTTGTTAATCCACAGAAAAGTTTTGGGAGTCAGTTTTATCTTTGTATACCACTGAAAACCTGCGAGTCCAGAGTTTGGTCTCTAATAAATCTGGCCTGAATTTGAAAGGTCATCATCACAAAGGAGCATCTGTCAGCAGAAGTGAATTATTATCCATAAACTCAGTTTATTTTATTGGAATCACCAAATATGAATTTAGAAGCATAAGTATGTGCACTCTGGAGAGGAGGAGGAAAAAAAGAAGCACAAATATCTGAGTATAAATATTTGAATTCCCTCCATCCCTGGATTTTTCTTAGCCCTCTGAGCTCCATATATTTCCAGCTTAATACTTATAAAATCAATCCTTCACCATGAGGGAAAACTGAGAGTGAAAGAAATAGTTACACTCCTTTTTTTTCCTGTTGTTAATATCCTTGTAGTGTAGATGAGTACCTAAAACAAAAAAAAAAGCATTTGTCCATTTTTCAGAAATGGCTAGAGATTGTCATTGTACTGAGAGATAATTGTTTTGAAGAAAAAGTTGAGAAAATTCTTCATAAAGAGTGAAATGATTGTCTGTGAAATCCAGCAGATCACTACAGCTTCTAGCCATGTACCACTTGTAGAAGCCCAGAAAATAAGGAGCTAATGTGTATGTCTCAAACACTGATACCCATGGAGCCGACTAAAGACTCTTAACACTATTCTTGTGTAAGAATATGCAGTGCAAACACTTAGGAAAAAACAGTATGTTACTGGAGGTGGGGGCCATGCAGAGGTAGGGCAGCACTTTTCAGTGACAAATGTCTTTGTTCTGGCTCCTGGACATAAGTGCAACACAGTACTGTGTAACTGCAGGAATGAGGTCAGGTACTGGGCAAGACCAGTAGAGGGAGGATGAGATCACCAAAGATGCCTGAAGATGTCCAACTCATTTCCAGAAAGGTCTAGAAGAATGGACTGCACATGCTAACTCATTTTGCCCCAGGGCAGGGAAATCTTACCTATAAAAAGCCACAGACACAAAGTATGGGTGGTGCCCACTCCCCAGGATCCTGGACACCCTGTTGACCGGATCACTGCTGGACCGAGGACTGGGGATCTGCTTTCCTATCTAATGTATTTTTCTCTTCCCTCTTTTCTTTGATTCTTTTATTTCTTCTACTACTAGAAGATAAAGGACTGACTTAACCAATTTCCATGCTGTGTGTATAAATTACTAGTAAAACTTTGTGGGTTTGTACCCTTCTGATCGTTGTCATACCTTTTGCAATCAGAGGCATCTATGAATCTTGGGTGTTCCCTTTCACTTCGGAGAGAGACATGACACTACCCATCACCGTATTGTTAACAACTCAGCACTTTTTCTATAAAAGTCATTGTACCCATGTTCTTAAAGGAAATTAATCTGCAGATAGTGTCTATTGTTAGAAGCAAGTGGTGATGTTTGAACAAGACGAGACATAGTAGAAAGTTGCATTTAAACTGGTGAGCATCTATTCCCTGATAACCTGGTATTCAGTTGAGTATCAGACAGGAAAACATGCAGCTCAAGAGAATTTAAGAAGAACTATGTAGAATCATGTCAAAGATCTAGAATTACCAAATCTTAACCTAATTGGTTTTTTATTAAAATTCATAGAAAAATAAATAAAATATGTGAATTTTTTTTCTGCCACTGAATAATGTTAAAAAATGCATATAAAACAATCAGGCTCAGACTGCCTCATCATTTTTGGATGCAGGTGCTTTCTATAGTCACATTAGCAGGTTCTTATTAACTGAAGTGGTAAAGAATGAACATAGTTAAGAAATTGCAGATTGCTCAGTTGAAGAATTCTTTAAAACATCTCCCAGCTGAGAAGATGGTTCTGTGCCAGTTCAGTCAAAAAAAAAAAAAAAAAAAAAGAATTGTTTTAAGCATTCTTTACCTTAGTTCCCCACTGTCTTTCTGAAAACCACCAGTCTCCCAGCAGAAGAGCATGGGTGACAATGTTCTTAGTATAAGTGGCACAGCAGACTCCTACAACTTGTCCAAATCCATACTGTCAATTCTGTGCGAGATACCCAGGTTGATACCAATTTTAGCAGAAGTATGTGGGTGCCAAAAAGTTGAGAGTGGAAGCTTTTAGTATGAGCAAGGTGGGGCTGACTATCAATGTCAGATAATGGGAACAATCATGATTGGTAAGAGAGGGAATAGTAATCAGACAAATGATTACGGAGAGAAATAATTAGAGGGAGAACTGATTAAGAGAAAGGAAGCCAGCATTCATCAAGGGTAACATGAGAGACAAGATACTAGAAGATGCCTAAACTGCCGAAAGAAATGTGGGTGTAATTATCTCCTCTAGCTTCAAAAAATGTTGTTTTGGCAAAGTGCAGCACAAAGTGGCTATTTGAGAAAAATTAAAATTGAGCAAGAGAAAAAGCAAAGGGGCAAAGTATGGCAGAGAGCTTTCTGAGGCAGAGCAGTAATTAAGAAATATGAAGCAGGTAAGGCTGGACATAGGGGCAAACAGTAATACACTGGTAAAGCAGAGCAAAGTGGAGGATGAAGGAAACATCCCATTCCAGCACAGAAGAATTGAAAGAGTCCAGCTGAAAGATCTGGAAGTTATTCTTGAAGGATTAAGGGTTCAGAGAAAGGAAGGTGTTTGGCTCAGGCAGTGTTGTGCTGTTAAAGTGTGGTTGCTAACTGCAAAGATCTGTAGAGGATCCTTATTGCCTGTTCAGTTTTTCCAAGTGAAAAGGTGATCTAACAAAAATTAATATGTAATGAATGTGAGGAAAACTGAAAATTATATATGTGTAATTTCTTCCTTTTAGCTTCAACTTTATGCCCTAGATAGATGCCCAGCACTTTAATGGAATGCTGTCACACTGTAGCTCAGACCAAGAAAGGCATTTATTTTTCTAATAATGCATTTTTAGAGTTGACACCACACTGCTACCCCATACTTTACCTTCTTTTTTTCCCTTTTCTGCATAGAATGTATCTAAGTAATAGTATTCCTCTTTTAGACCTCTTTATGTAGTACCAACCAAATCCTAAAGATCAGAGTATATTTGTCCCCTTGTCCACCAAACTGTTGGGGACAGCTACCATGCTTACAGCTTAGTTGCAGTAAATACCGATGGGGTTTCATATTCTGTTGTCTTAAAGACCAAGTATGTTTATTATGATCAACATATTAGTATGTGAAACTGAAGCAATTGATAATAATTTTTCATTTGTTACAACATTTTATCCAATTTTATACTGTCATTTCTTTTTCATTGTTTTGTTGTGGTTATATTGGTTTTAATATGCTTGGATGGTTATAATATTGTTTGTTTAAAGTAATATACTATTATAACAATCTCAATTTACTTTGATGGGCAATATTTTGGGGAATATTAACCAAACTAATAGTGATGCAACTCTTCAAAATGAAGAATACAGAAACCAAAAAAGTATGTAGGAACATTACAGTTGATACTGTAATTCAAAGACCATGTTCATCCTTCCCTTCCACTGATTTAAGTCAGTAATGGCTTGGGTTTAGTCAATATATATTTTTTTCCATGTACATATATTCACAATGATAATTTATTATAACACACACAGAGGTCTTACCTTTATTCTCCATTAATTTGTACTGCATAGTGACGAGCTATTATTTTTCTAAGATCTACTGTAATTATAATGTCTTATAGTGAAAAATACTGCACAAAATTTGGAAACACCTCAACTTTAGTTAAATGAATTTTTCTTTCGACTATTGTGAATTCAGGAAAACACAGCCTTTTTTTTTCTCTCCCATTTTTGTATTGTATACTATGCAAGACAACTACACCAAAATCCTGTTTGGAGGGGGGAATAAAGATCTGTTGTTAGGGTGTACAAAAAAAGAAGAGTTATTCCTCTCTTGCCCAAGCCTGAGCTATTCCATTCCTTCCCATTCTTTCTGCCAAACCTCTTCACGCTATGGAACAGAGTTTCATGTTCTAGTGTTTTGCACTGGATTGAATAATAAGGCTCCTTTGTTTTTTTCAATCTTCAAGTCCTGTTGTAATGCATACAATGATACTCAAGGAAACAGAGGCGGATGTTTCCATCAGAGTTGGAAATTAGTTTCAATAGCAAAGTTTTAAGTGTATCTGAGCACAATTTTGTCAATTATTACTCTCCTGGCAGTTACCAGTATTGCCCAAGTCACAGAATCACAGAATATGCTGAGTTGGAAGAAACTTGCAAGGAACATCAAATCCTATTCCTGGCCCTGCACAAGACCATCCCCAAGAGTCACACCACGTGCCTATCATCCAAATGCTTCTTGAACTCTGTCAGGCTTCGTTCTGTGACTGCTGCCCTGGGGAGCCTGTTCCAGTGCCCAACCCTCCTCTGGGTAAAGAACCTTTTTCTAATATCCAACCTAAACCTCTCCTGACACAACTTCAGACCATTCCCTCAGGTTCTGTCACTGGTCACCACAGAGAAGAGATCAGTGCCCGCGCCTCCTCTTCCCCTCATGAGGAAGTTGTAGATGGTGATGAGTGCTTGCTAGCCTTGGGACTCAGTCCAGGACAGAACTGAGCCCTTAATTACCATTTGTGTGTAATGATCAACATGCATATGTATGCAAGTAGTATAAATTTGAATAAGTCATATGTTACACTGTCTGTGTATTTTGGGGTCACAAAGTTATCTAGTCTTCTGATCTGTATCTAGTTCTGATCTGTGAATGTATAATCCATTATGCTCACAGCCAGTGGATGGGAGAGTGGTAAGATAAACATGACATGTAAGTTTCTTGTATTGAATAAAACACAGTATGTTTGCATGGAAAGGATAAAAGAGAAAATGACAGAAGCAAATAATGAAAACAATTAAGAAAACTAAGAATTGGAGACTGCTAGACAGAGACATTTTTAATTTTTTTAAACATGCTATGAAGGAACCATTTGAGGACGGAATAATTAAACAGTGCAATCATGAAGAAAAAGCCATAATAGCAAAAGGTAAAGACCAAACAAGATGAAAAAGAAATTATATTTAGGGATTTGTACATAGAGTTACACTAACAAAAACTGTCATAGAAGTACTGATGAAGTGAGTAACAAAATAAAAAACTTTTTGTAATGTATGGGTAGATATTCCAAAGCATTTTGTGGTCCTTGAGATCTGTTTTCTTTAAGGAGTTAAAACTTCCTTTTACTTTCCTCATTGTATGCAAAGCAAGTTCTTGGTTGTTCAACTTTTTGGCCCTCAAACCACATTAAGCACAGCAGATAATTCCTCTTCAATTTCTCTCCTTGCCTTTGGTCTGCTGCAGCTGCATCTATGCAGCCAGACTGGATCCTTAAAAAGCATTCAGTAGATACCACTAGAAAGGCTGGACTTCATCGCTTCTAATTATACGTGTTTAAAGTAGAAACTATTTGATATGGAGCTATTTTGGAAACCTGGTGTGTTGTTTTTACTATCCAAAGGCACTTAATATGGAAAATATATATCTAAGGTCTGTATCTGTTGGTGATATTACAATAAAGCATGGTTTATGGGGGACAAATGCATGGTTTATGATCAATGTGGTAAAACTTGAAAGTGAGAAATGGCCTGTGTAAAAAAGTAGGCCAAAAATATGAACAATTATATACAAGTCTTATAATACCACCAAAAATATTCTGCTCACTTGAAGAGTTTTGGCTATCTTTCTGGAATTCAAGAATAGATTAATTGTGTATCACATGCAAAAGATTTCCCTGTACCAGACAAATGGAAAACATTGCTAATTTTATGAGTAAATTGATATAGCAGTTTAACATGCTGTATATTAATGTATTCTTCACCTACAGAAAATTCTTCTTTGACAGAAACATACCAAGACAGAATAATTTGCTGTTTAAGGAAAAATATATAAGTAAGAGCATTGCATAGACAGGTACTTTTTCTATCCTATCGAAACAAAACCTTATGTAAACTTTGACACATCTACTGTTGGTTTTTTCTTTAAGTTATGGTAACTTTATTATAAAAAAAGACAGAATATTTATATTTCATGAAATAAAAGTATAAAAAGTTTATTTAAAATTTCTTCATTATCATTGCAGACAGAGGGTAAGTCTGTCTAAATAGCATATTTTTTATATAACTTCTGGCCAATGCCAAGTAAAATCCCCCAATGCATGTATTTGATTTCCCTGTTGAATAGAAGCAAACATGCTTATTAATTGTAATAACTCTGTGATTCTTTAAGGCTGCCGTGTTGGTCTGGTTGTACAGTTATACAAAGCACAGCTTTGACTCAACATGTCACTTCTTACCTTGCCAAGCATGAGAAATGAGAGTAAAGAGATTTGCAAAATGAAATATTGCCTGACAGTAACCTGCCTTTCAGACTGAAGAATCCTGCTGTAAAGCCACCTTGATAAAAAGTGTATCACTCCTAGGACCCTTCAAATTAGTGGAGTGATGCAGCTTTATTATCAGACATTGTTCACTTCATCATAAACGTCTCACTGCCACTACACCTTATGTGGGAAAGGGGCTATATAAAAGCATACTATATTCCAATCTAATTCACACAATGGCTTTCTTGGTAATTAAGATTCAAGTACTGTTAAATTTCTAGGGATTTTCTATTACCACTATGAATCAAATGATTTAAAATGGCTAGATTAAAACGGTTGGTGTCACTGCTTAAGAAGAGGAGTGGAAAGGGATCTTTGAAAAGGAAGAAATAAGATTTATTTAGAGATTCAATTTATTGCCAAGTGACTGCCCCAAACTGATCTGAAAAAATTGAAGGAAAGAAGATCTTTATAACTTTTCAGCTGATGGCAGTATGTCTTTTAAATCCAGCATTAAAAGCCTGTTCAGTGGTCATAAATATAAGCCCAGAGAATAGTTTGCAATAAAATACTTGGTATTGTTGCACAGACTAGAATTTGACATTGACAATTGTTTTAATGATGCTTTAGATTTTTTGGGGGAAATTATTCACTCTGTCCCTTATTGCATATTCTGTACCCAAGAATATTCATGGATATTTCCATACAGGGAAATATTCATAACAGTAACTTGAAGGCCAAAATCCACTCCCCTCCCTACCAGCCCTACTACCTAGCTTCATAAACCCCTCACAGAAACCTAGAAAACTCTTTGCCTTGCACACTGGAAGAAGGGAGGAGACTTAGCTCCGACTTCTTAAGGTCTTTATGACATGAAGGTATGCAGTATAAATGACTCACATGCAGCAAAGCTCTCATTTGAGGAGTCTAAAGTCTGCAATATTTTTCAGAAATAAATGCGTGAGTCAGCATATTCAACCCAAAACCAGTCCCCAGGCTAGTTAGCACTTCTTGAAAAACTACAAGGGAATTGGTCATACAGTTTTGTCATTTCCTGTCTCTGTCCTCCATACACCCTTTCCTCAGGTATTTATATAAATTGATAAAATCTCTCTGAGCCCTATCTTCTCCAGGCTGAGCAGTCCCATGTGTCTCAGGATCTCCTCATAGGAGAAATGCTCCAATTCCTTAAAAATCTTGGTGGCCTTTTGCTGGACTCTCCAGTACGTCCATCTCTCTCTTTTACTGAGAAGCCCAGAACTAGTTTCAGTATGCCAGGGTGGGGTGTTACCAGCGCTGAATAGAGATGAAGGATCACCACCTTCAACCTGCCAGCAGCACTCTTCTTAACGCAGCCCAGGATACTATTGGCCTTTCTGGCTGAAAGGGCATACTGCTGGCTTATGTTCAATTTGTGAGCCCATCAGGACCATGGATCTTTTTCTGTATAATGTTCGCATGCCTTCAAGTAGATGATGCAGTTGCAGTTGAGACCGGGCACCTTAAGTATCTCTTCTTCATTCAAATTGCTGTTATTTTTGCAGTTGCTTATTACACTTGCATTTTCTTTGCAGAATTATCAGACCTTCTGATAAATGAATCCTCTAAGAAACTGGCAATATGGACATTTAGTTTTAGGTCCAATGATTGTGTTATTATGCAGTTGGAAAGCTATGTGGAGTATTTTTAATTTTTATTTTAATTTTGGTTTTTAAACTCAAGGAGTATATGTCCACTCCCTGGAATTCAGAAAGCTCTCAGCCTTCTTATAGTCACCTCATTCTTCTAAAGAGTAAGTCACTTCTGTTAAGTCTAATGCACTTTCATGCAAAGGCGCTAGTTCCCTGGGCTCGTATGGAGTCTACTGTATTTGTATGCCTCTTAACAACCATTCCTATGATGCTTCTAACTGTGAAAGATAAACCGAGTGTACTCCTGTATTAATTGTGTGTTACTTTAACCTTTCCTAATGTTAGTGTGTTTGTACCTATTGCAGTCCCTGTGCTGCAAGCTTCAGTAATGTTTGGTAAGAACTTGGCTTTTTGTGGCCACTGTAGTAACACACAAATGAACTGCTGAAGTGAGTCACAGATCTTTCCTCTATGCTATGCTGAGCCTTTACACCTCCAGTCTCCAAGTAACTCATAAAGTTCTTATTTCTGCATATTTCAGGGACATTTCTTCAAAGATTCAATGAGGTGATAATTTATATTGACTGACACTAGACACAGGGACAGAAGACTGCTCATCCTCTCTCATGAAGAAACTCTTCTCCACAAAAGAGTAGAGGACAAAACTATGCTTTCAGATGTAGTCATCACACTGCCTCTCTGCCTTTCCATAGGAAGAGCATGCTCTAGTGCAGCTCCACACAATCTGGTATGCTTTCCAGCCTCTCTTTTTCTTAAAAGCAGCTGATTATCATTTGGAAATAGATTGAAAGAGAGAAACTATACAGCTTTAGTTACTTGTCTTGGGGTACCAACTAACCTTGACAAAACTTATGCTGAAGTTTCTGTTACACCCTCTGTAGCCACTCCTCACCTCCTGTCACAGCCAGCAAAGAACATTTTGCAGAAGAAAAGCTAGCTGACCCCTCAGGCCTTTCAATGCAAAGTGTGATTCTGTAGAGTGAAAGTATCAACATAATAGCAAAAAATAACTGGCCAGCCTTTGCCCTAAGCCAGCTAAGGCCCTAACATACCTTCTCTCCTGTCAGTGCTGCTGTTACTACTGTCTTCAGCAAAGGAGAGAGCTGAAATGGTGAACCCCTTACCAGTTCTTATCTGTCCTACTTTTTGGTTAGTTTAAATACCTAGTGACAGGATGATTGTATCCCTACCTCATCTGCCCAAAGTCCAAGGTCCTAACTCAACTAAGAATCCATCACCCTTCTCTTCACTCTTGTGTATTCTCATCCTAACCTAAATCTAACTAGCCTGAAATCCTTCTAACTAATGGGTGGCACAAAAGGAGGAATTTACAGTGGTCCCATTTGAGAGGTATTCACACCTCCTTGTATTTAGATAGGATGAATAATAGATAATGAGGCAGCACAGTCACCACTAGAGAGAGCTCTGATACTAGAATTATGATCAAACCCTATTCTATTTAAGTTCTGTCGCAGAGTTCGGGGCAGTTGTTTGAATGGATGGAGTGTCAAAAAGGGAAAAGCAATACAAAACAGAAGGTACTGCACTGTGTTAGGGAATATTTTAGACTCTTATATTATTGGACTGTGATTGGTCTACAGAAAGGGAAGAGAGTGTTTTTCTAGTTTGGACTCTTTCCACTTTAATTCAGCAGTTTTTTGACACTCCACTTGCAATACTTATTGCTGCTCAGCTTCTCTGCTTCATGGTTTATGACTTGATATTGCTTTCAGGAGAATATAGGATGAAAATAGAATACTGGAATTTGGGGGGGAAAATGATTTATGAATCATTCCATTTATTGGTGGTTTATACTTCAGTAAAGTTCATGCAATTTTCAGAACTTGGTACATCTATTTATTTTGACTATATAAATGGAAAGCATCTTTGAGCAGGGAAGGTACCTGTATTCTTCTTTCATTAACACCAAAAAATACATATATGTGGGATACCAACACTGTGCAATAATCTTTGTGCCTTCATTGCCATAGTTCAATACATCTTTACTGAATGGGTGATTTGAATACTATAAAGACAGTGACTAACAAAGCTTGAATAAGTAAGGCCAGGTGGGCAAAGTACAGGCAGTCTGGGGATCATGTCACCACTTCTTTTACCCACCCTGGCTTAGGAGACTTACAGGTTTGGGGCACCCACAACTTTTCTTGGCAACCTATTCCAGTGCCTCACCACCCTCACAGTAAAGAATTTCTTCCTAATATCTAATCTAAACTTAGCCTCTTTTAGTTAAAAGTCAGTTAAAAGTATCTGTAATAATTTTTTAGGACTCTGTAGAAGCCAAGAAGATAAGCAGCTAATGTGTATGTCTCAAACACCAATAACTGGATGGCTGTGGAGCCAACCAAGAATTGTTGATAATAACACACTGTGGGAAAGAACAAGATGTGGCTGGAGATGGGGGCCCTGCAGAGGTAGGGCAGCACTTGTCCAGGACAAACATCCTTCTTCTAGATCCTGGAGATAAGCACAACACACTACGGAATGGGCATGGGCTGTAGGGCAATATTGATATCACCCAAGACCCCCAAAGCCCTTCGATTCATTTCCAGAAAGGTCTGAAAGAACGGACTGCTCATGATAACTAATTTGCATAGAAAGTGAGAAAACTTATCTTAGGGAGGGGAAGCCTATGTATAAAAAGACAATCGCACCATGTCCTTTCCTTCCTTCCTTTCTTCCTTCCTTTCT
>VZRE01006242.1:277683-439048 GCA_013396775.1 Cephalopterus ornatus | reverse complement strand
TCGTTCACGAAGCCTAGCCATGATGATTATTTTTATATCTCTATCACCACTTCCAACTCTCAAACTACCTCATTAGCTTCATCACTTTTCCTTATTGCACTTGTTTCTGCTCTTTTATTTTGGATCTTCCTTTACATTCTATTTAAGCTTTTTAACAAAACCAAAGAAAAGATGTTGGACCGTTTTTCACAACAAAGAACAGATATTCCATTCTGCATGTATTGTGATTACATCATGTCTTGTGTTGCTGCAGATCTCCTCCCGAGCACTCACACCCCTGATGTGCTTTTGGGTAGATGGAACCTGTCCTGCTCAGCATGTCTTCATCTCCTCCTCACAATCATTTGCCAGATAATTCTATGCTCCCTTTTCCACTCCAAAGCACAGTCTTTGCCAGCAACTTCATCACAATTTACCTGATGCTTTTTCTAGAGATAAAGTCACAGGTTTCCAGCACAGACTTCTTTCCTTCAGGTATTAGTACTGTGCTCTTAATCCCTGTGACAAGACGTGGCTGAGCACTTTGCCTTTAAGCTAAGAAGCTAGCATTCCATCAAAAATTCCATGAGGAATCTGGCAAACCATTCTGGATGTTTTTCCATGTACCGCCATGTGTATTTCAATATCTGAATGAAAAGACAGTCTTATCCTGTGGATGCTTCGTCAAACAACATGAGACATGGAATATTTTAAAGGCACATATTATCTGCAATGCAAGCTCTAGAGAGAGACATTAGCATGAATTCCTAAATATTTCCTGGATTTTCTGCATTAAAAGGCACAAGGCGTAGCCACACAGATTCTCTGATACAGGTTCTACTCCTAGTTATCAATAAATTTAATGGCTAGAGAACAGAGAAAGAAAATTATGAAGAGACCTACTTTTATAGTTATTTTCACAAAGATGTTAATTGGGGGATGAGTTTCACATAAAGAATAATCAGATTGATATGTCTCATATCTTAAATTGTAAGTCCAAACTGTAAGCAAGTCTTCCCAAGGGTCACCTAATTCAGACTGCCTTAACAAAATGAAGCAACCAAAGACCAATCCGTTTGGAACTGTATGAAAATCGACGACAGCTAATGCAATGTAGATGTGTTTGTGAAAATAACTTCCTGTGTATTTAGGTATGCGCAGGATCACACCACATAAATAAATACACTTGAATTTACTTACTTCAGGTCAAGAGGATTTTATGTTGCTGTTTTCAAAGAAAGTGATAATGATAGGATTGCACCACCAAAGAAACCGTTATTAAACTGGTGACAGAAGAGTTGGAAAAGTCCTTGTTTGCCTTTATAATATTCATGCTTAGTCTCCAGTATTTTGGACTCAAACTTGTGCTTAGAGAAATCTAATTTAGCTCAAGACTATGTCTCTATTCAATACAGATATCTAACTATGTGTATACCTATATATATATCCATGCATATCTACATAAATGCCACAGCAGTAGAGAAAACAAAAGCATAGGAGATAAAACCTTTAGCTTCTCTCTGCCACTTAACAAGAGCAAGACATTTCAAAGTCATTCCATCCACCTTATCCCTTAGTTCTCCATCTGTAAAATAAGAACTTGCATCCATCTCAAATGGAAGAACTTGATAAACATTGAATTAATAGGAGAGTTTACTAAAGCTGAACTCCACCAGGAAATTGCTACCTGCTTCTAGTGTGCAGGAAAACTTCTAGCTATAATGTTATGCTACAATGAAATACACTAAGTAGAGAAGTATTATGAATATTTATAGGATCTGGGGTGAGAGAGATCTAGGGATGCTTTACAAATAATTTATTTTCAGTCATTTTAAAACTCCATTCAAATATTAATCACAATAAATGTAATACACTGTACAAAGGGTTAAGATAAAAAGTACTTCACACTTGGGTATAGATTTGTACTACTGCTAGGTTTGAACTGACTGTAATGTAAACATATCACTGCTCCAAAATCAGAAGACAAATAGAATCATAGAATCATAGAATCAGCCAGGTTGGAAAAGTTCTCTGAGATCATCAAGTCCAACCCTTGATCCAACACTGCTGTGGTTACTAGACTATGGCACTAAGTGCCACATCCAGTCTCGTCTTAAAAACCTCCAGAGACTGAGAATCCACCACCTCCCTGGGCAGCCCATTCCAATGTCTGATTACCCTCCCTGTAAAGAATTTCTTCCTAACATCCAACCTAAACCTCCCCTGGTAGAGCTTAAGACCGTGCCCTCTTGTCTTACTGATAGTTGCCTGGGAGAAGAGACCAACCCCCAGCTACCTACAACCTCCTTTCAGGTAGTTGTAGAGAGTGATGTCACTCAGGCTATATCTGTCTTCCTGAAGAAATTAATTGCAGAAAGACTTTCTTTAAGCATTGTTCAAAGTCTCTTTCTTTAACCTGTAATAAGTTGCACATAAATGCATCTCCTTTCTATGGATATAATTTACTACTTGTGATGTCACAAGATTTTAAAGTAGTATTAATGGGCGAAAAGAAATTGTGCCTCTTTCATATATATCTTACCTCACAAAAGTAGAAAGAGGGTATAGTTCCCAAAGTGTGATGCTCCATGTTTTTGAAATTGCAGCCCTTAGAGATTTTTTTGGCATTAGATTAAAACCACTAACAAATTGCTAGTGGTAAAACATTGCATGAACATTGTTTCTTGCAAAATATTGGAAATAACTATTGTAGCATTACTCAACAGTTAAGCAACCTCTGTTTACTGTAAGTATTAGCTCCTTGAACAACGTGTCCTGCATACGTAAATTCATTCCCTTTGGAACCAAACTCCCAACTCCTAACACTTGGATCACAAAAGTAAAACAAAAATATATGAACAAGTCCTCTTGCTAACTGGTCTAATATCCATAGCTGGATGAAACTGCTTACTTCAAATAAATAACTAAATAAAACATGGCTAAACAGAACTATGATTATTTTTCAAAGATTTCCCTACAAACAGTTCTAAAAAATACATTTCATTTAAAGAAAAATAAGATTTTGTTTTGCTTCTTGTATATACATCTGAAAATCAAACTGTGTAGCTACTTCTCTTAGGAAAAGTAACTAGAGCACTGTCCATCATACATCTCAACATCCCTTATTGGTCAATGAAATCTTTATCTGAGCAAAAGTGGATTAACGTGTTCCTATCTGTCTCCATCCATGAAGGAAACAATATACTAGGAAAAGAACTGAAAATTTTGAAGAATTTCCTCAATCATTAAGAAGTTCAGCAGTGTGATGGGAAAATATAAGCTCATTAATTTTTTTTCCTTTTGCTCCATATAGAACTAGATCCAGCAAAGTAAACATTGGCTCTCCTCGGAGGGCAGGATCAAAACTAAGATTTGCTTCCTACTCTTTCTAGCATACTTCTGTAGTGTTGAACAGTAAATGGAAACAACCTTGATTTGTAACCTTAAATCTAATTTCCTATTTTCTTCTGATTTTTTAAACTGTTCTCCTTGGATTTTGTAAAGATGGATTGGAAGAAGTCTTCTGGATTGAAATATTTCCAGTTCAAATCCAGCCTTACAGAGGAGCTAATACTGACTCTCCCCTCAGTTCCAAGTACATTTCTAATTATTCTTTCCCATTTTATTCCAAACATAGATTGTAACAAATAATCAAGAAGTGCTCGTTGTTTATACATGTGTCTTTATTTTTTTTTCTCTTTTAAGTCATCATTACATGTAACATCAATTGTAAAAACACAAATCTTAGAGGAGAGCTTGTTATTTAACTAATTCTACTGTGGTTGACAACTAACATGCAGAAAATTAATTTAGATCCTACATTAATCCCAGAAGCTTAACAAAACCAGAATTTGGGAAGGAGCACAACCATCTTTACCCGTACATGGAGAGAAAGGAATGTCACAACACATTTAGCACATACTATGCCAGCAGTAGTAAAGCAGAGATGGGAGTTAGCACCTGCTTAAGAAGAGAACAAGCATGCTAACACTGGGAGTCAGGGGAATTTCCCACTAAACTACAACATATAGAAAGTAGGTCACTTTTACTCTTTTGAGAATGATAAAAAGCAACAAAATTCTGAATTATATATGAACCACTACGTTTAATTTTCTTCATCTCCAGCAGCTCCCAGGAGCCTTGAAGACAGAAAAATCTGGATTTTACGACTCTGGCAATTATCTAAGTTAATACCGTAGAGTTCTCCACAATGATTTTTATTACAGTTATGGGTCTGTCAACTTTTCTATTCTACTCCCCTTTACACTTCTTTCTGTACTGCTTGCCTCTGATTTAGTGTTTGCTGTAAAATTTACTCCAGACATAACTTGGCACACAAACATCTTACAAACAGGCTTTACCTAAAATAAATCTTTAACATATCTGCAATGTAACTTATCTAACTCTCTTGCCAGGTGTTACTGGAAGAAAATAGGGTCCAGTTCAAATGTCTGAGAAGTCTTCTTAAAGGTAATAAATGTGATTGGCTAACAGGCCACACCCAGAAACGTGTGAAAACTAAATATCTTCTCTGAGTGACCTTAAAAGTCAATTATTTTCTATTCTGAAACATGTAGTCTATGCAAAACAAGAAAAACGTTATGTGGGGAAAAGGAGAACTGCATCTTGATAGCATACAACAAAACCCACTCCCATTTATAAACATGAAAAACAAAGCTATCTGATAATACAGTCGAATTTAGTCGCATTTAATTGAGTGTAACATAGTAGGCTAAATGTAAAAAACTGATTACAACACTTCTATGGAAGAGAAGAAACACTGGAGGTCAGTACCCAAAACAGAGGCCTAGTAAAAGAACCAACCACTGCAATTTTCCTTAGGGACCAAGTTCAAATTCAGGGCAATGAATGTTGTTGAGTTATGCACAAAGGATGAGAAAGGGCAAAAATACAGGCGCAGATAGAGCAGACAGCAGGAAAGCCCCAGAGGCAACTAGAGAACATGTAGGATGATTTTGATAAGAAATTAAGAAAGAGGGGCTTAGGGTAGACCATTGTCTGAGGAGACTATTAAAGCAATGAGCCTCTCATGTTTACTTCTTATGGCATTCAGGGAAATGGGAATTCATAAATAGACAGAATTGCAACAAAGAATGATTACATTTCATCATCAATTTGTAAAAACATTGCCCCCAGATATCAACTAATCACCATGGATTAAAAAGAATGAAACACCATCAAAATAGCTCAGCAGCTTTGCACCTGATTTCCACCTCTCCCCGTGCAAACACCTTTGTAACAGGACCTCCCCTTGACCTGCTGAGCACCGCACTAGAGTCAAAAAGCATATTTTGGCAAGTCTATTCCCATTGGAAATTCTTCCCTGAGCTCATGTTGAGACTGTTCCAAAATGAAGCCAGAGAGAAGTCAGTGGCACTGGTGCTGAGAGGGGCACTGGTGTAGCACAGTTAGCTCAGGCCTCTCCATCCCTGTCAGCCATCAGGACTCATTCACACTTTATTCACTCTTTGCAGCCTTTAAAAATTAATAGCACCAAAGGCCTTAAATGTAGTCTTTCCCATCTGGGAACACTGGCTTGCCACAAGGCTTCAGTTCTGTTACAGTTCTTTCAATTTAAAGCCTTGAGAAATGTGTTGTTTTCTTATGTTACTACACAGCATGTGGCATATGGAAAATGACAGCAGAGGTCAATCTTGTGACTTCCACAATAATATAGAAAACACAATTTACAAGGAGACAAAATATGGGTGAGAAACAAAGGAAATCATCAAAGAGTGATGCCAGCTACCAGGCATGGTGAATTTCCAGACAAAATCCTTGTATAGGTATTAAAACTCTGAAAGCAAGAGCTAAGCCTCCATATAGAATTTATAATAGAAGGCAAGAAAAATCATTGGTATAACACTGTGGGGCTAGAGGCAAGGAGGAGATAATCGGGATGCTCCTGTTGGGATAATGCTCCCAAATGCTGAAACAGATCATCAAAACATTCACTGAGTCCAGAAAGAACAGTAGATACAAAAATGTTTTGTTTTGACCTTACCTGAATAAATATTTGTATTGAATAGTAAGAAAAAAATATACTACAGATCTCACATTCTTGGCACCCACGAATAATCTCAGAAAATGGAAGCAAATCAGTTTTACATTTTTAAAGCAATAGACCTAGTCTTAGAAACATACCACTCATTGAAAGAACAACTACAGTGATCAGTGAAAGGAGTATAACAATAATGTATTGATACAGAATAAGCACTCAAATTGCAAACTAAGCGAACAGTATGGAGCATACAGGTGCCATATATTATAGATGCCATCTAACACATATGCTACAGATTGCAATTTGACAGAAAAATTAATGGCCAACCTATAAACTGCAGTGACAGAAACAGAGGAAGCGGAATCAGTATATCTCCATGTACTACTGGTATGCCAGGAAAAACAACCACGAGCACCTATTCTTGCTGTTTCTGAGACAATTTGGAAAGACCTCCACTGAAGGGAAAGCAATCTGCAGTGTCAGATAGCAGATGCAGAGATTCTTTATGTACATTTATTACAGAAAAAGGCAGACAGACGCTCAGCTGCCATTTTTGCTCTTTTGTTATTAAGTCAGCAATCGATCCAAATCAAATTAGACAGCAGAGCCACCTGCACTTCAACTTCAGCCACATCATGGATTAGCAAAACCAGGTGCTGATGTGGTGTAATGAAACTGTTTCAAGACCAGTAGGCTGTTGATAAGAAACCCATGAAACAAGTGATAATAACTCTTGGATTCAGTAGCAGATGACAAGATTGGATTTTATTTAAAAGGGATCATAATCCCATTGGATTCAGTAGCTGACACCAGGAAATGGATAAATACTTCATAACTGAGAACAGGCACGCCAAACATAATTCAGGAAGCGCAGCTCTCACCAGAGATAAATTCCAGTTCTGAGTGTATATGATGCACCATGAGGTGTGCAGAAAGTACTGTGATCTTTGTAGCAGAAGGGGACTGCAGATTTGCTCAATACCAGCTTCAGATGGGAACAGATCAGAACAGCTACACCACTTCAGTTTATGGGAGAAAGAGTATCTGAAGGACACTCAGACAAAAAAGTTCAATTTGGAGACTGAAAGCTTGGCACAACTAGCAGACTGTGCTCAAACCGCTAGTATGTCAAATCTTTTCGTGCTATAGTCCTTAAACTTCTCATTTTAAAATCTCATTATGCAACTATCATAGCCAGAAAGATAACATTAAAAGAAAGGCAGTCCTTTATATTATGTGTGTCCCCAAAATAAGGGACTTTGAGACATCAACATGTGTCACACAGCTCACAATAAAGATGCTTCTAAAATTTTAAACTTGTTCTGCCT
Source organism: Cephalopterus ornatus (assembly GCA_013396775.1). Lineage (NCBI taxonomy): Eukaryota > Metazoa > Chordata > Aves > Passeriformes > Cotingidae > Cephalopterus > Cephalopterus ornatus. Next base: position 431,719 of record VZRE01006242.1, on the reverse strand, counting down.
TATTTCTGGTTTAATTTTGCAATCTTGTACCATCTCCTATTTATTAATATATTATTTATATTAAAAAACCAAACTCTCTTTCTTATACAATCACTTTACTCTTGATCACTTTACTCTTCATCTCTTCAATCACTACCTGTACAAGACAGGAAGCAGAAGCAACATACCTTTACTAAAGGTAAAAGAATATAGTAAAGGACCAGGATATGAAGCTCTGGTTTGTTTTCCTCACATAGCTATATCTGTGCCTGATGACCACCATGTAAAATCATCCCATAACTCGCTTACAGCTTAACTGCTGTTTAAATATTACTTAAGTAGCCCTCAATTGATTTATGATACTGGTCAAGCCTCAAAAGTGATAAATGTTGCACATTACGAACAGATCAGATTGGCCAGATCACAAGCTCTTAAAGAAACCCCAGTTTTACCCCAGTAACCTCAGAGGTTTGGCAGATTAGTAATACTTGCATATTATACAGAAGATTTTCTTCTATGAATTTCAGCAGGTCCTAAGCACAAACTATACCTCTGAACAATAAATGTGATGTTTGCACACAACAGTGATCGTTCTTTTGCCTCTCAATGCAACTCTAGCTAATATGCCAAAAGGAAGATAGGAGTTGTCCTTCCCTCAAACCAGCAAACATATCACCCATGTCAGGACAGCACAAAGAGAGGTGCGACACTTCTGTCCAAGCACATTCCACTGTCATTTTGCCTGTGAGTTCAAATGAGATTTCCTTTGGAGTGACATGATAGTAATGGAGGTCTCGTGAAAGACTACCATTAGCTTCATGGATTGAAAAAGCCCAACATATATTAGTGGTTTAAGATTAGTAATAACAGTTACTACCTTCCCTCAATCTGTTGAAAACTGTATAGAGGTCACAGCACTGCTGATGCCCACATTTTTTGCCTGTTTTACACAGCTGAATAGATAGAGTGACTCATGACAGCCAAATTCTGAGATCAGGCTCTAAGCAACTATGACATCAGATGCTGCCAAAAGACATTTGATTCCTCTATTGTGAAATGCCAGGTTGGTTCTGGGACATGGTAAGAAGCCAACTCTAGTTTAGAAAATTCTATAGTGAGCTATTGTTTGATACTAAATACATGATCATCACTCCTGCTGCTGCTGCAAATCACAGGGCATCCAAGGACATGTCTAACAATATTGCCACTTTCTACTGTGTTTGCAAAATACTGCAACAAATCTTCATGCATCCAGACTATAGAAAGTGTCTGAGAGAATGGAGACCCAGGACTCAGTGCTGGGAGTACAAATTAAGAAGCTGAAGCTAATGAAACTAATGAAAGTCTATCACCAGCAGTATACAGCATAGTGCTTCAAAGGCAATCTCATGTCCTGAGCATCTACAAGTTTCTCTGCACCTGAAATTTTGCAAAATATTTGCATTTATTTCTGAGCCATATGATATTTTTATTAGGTTCAGCATGCAATTAACAGGATCAGATCTTCCTTCCTGGCTCTCTGATACCAATTTAAATGCCTAAACAGAACTATTGCTGATTTCAGCCAGTGAGGGTCCTGTTCTAAAGTATGAGTGATGACATTGTGGTCAATTCACTATATTCACAGTAAAAGGAATAAAAGATAGCTGAGGACAGCTCCTTAAACCTGAGTAGCCTGTGCTTAATAGATGTGGGCTGGCTTGATTGGCAACTGTGCAATTTATGTTGCAAAACAGCACATGATGTATAAAATATATTATGCTTTTAATTAACTTATTTTCTGTCAGTTTTGACTTTGGGAAAGAGGACAGTTATGCAAAAGGAAAAAAAATACACTACTTATTTGATTCCAAATAAAGTGATATGGAAAGGTTCTCAGAGTGTAAAGAAGCAAATTAATCTTAGTAGAGCAATTGTCTTCTCTTTTTAATCATGTAGAAATATAACAAATATAGCAAGTGGCAAATTCAAATAACACATATGCATATTCAGATATGCCAAATATTTGGTTCTCTTTTTTAAAAGATGAATTTATAGAGACCCTCCCCTACTATATTTGATCAGCTCAAGCTTCCAATTCACCCAGCAGCCAACCCTCATTGGTGTCCTAAATGGGTCCTAGGGTTGAGTGTTAGAATGGTTTATTTTACAGCACTAATTCCCCATAATATTTTTCAGCCTCCAGGGATTTATGGCTGAGCAATTCCTGAACCAGATGCAGCAACGCTATCTTTAATAACTCTCAGTGGTTTCTTCTTTTCATCCAAGGGCTTTTGACGTCTGGGAGATTTTCCTGTTCACAGCATCTTGTGGCAAGAGCCTTGACAGCTTAACAATGCAATGTGAGGCAAAAGTACCTTTCTTCCCTATTTTGAAATTGCCACTTCATGGTTTTACTTTACATATCCTACTCCTTTCTATAATTCTTCACAGTAAAACCTTACTGTGCCTAGTAAGCTCGTGGAAGAGATCCTTCCAAAAGCTATGCACATGGAGAACAGGCAGGTGATTCGAAGAAGCCAGCATGGCTTCACCAAGGACAAGTCCAGTCTGACAAACCTAGTGGCCTTCTACAATTGCATGACTACATCAGTGGACAAGGGAAGGGACAGATGTCATCTACCTGGACTTTCATAAGGCCTTTGACGTGGTCCCCCACAACATCTTTCTCTCTAAACTGGAGAGGGATGGATTTGATGGATGAACTGTTTGGCAGATGAGGAATTGGTTGAACAGTCATATCCAGAGAGTAGTGGTCAACAGATGAATGTTTATGACGGAATCTCCATGTCCAGATGGAGATCAACAACAAGGGATGTCCCTCAGTGGTCTGAACTAGTTTATATCTAGTTTATATTAAAAGTACTGTTTAATATCTCCAGCAAAGACAGAGACAGTGTGATTGAATGCACTCTAAGAAAATCTGCAGACACCACCAAGCTGTGTGGTGTCATTGACCTGTGAGGGATGGGATGTCATTCAGAGGGAACTGGACAATCTCAAGAAGTGGGTCTATGCCAAGCTCACAAAGTTCAACAAGGCCAAGTGCAAGGTGGTGCACCTGGGTCAGGGAAACCCACAGTTTCAATACAAGCTGAGGGATGAACAGACCAAGAGCAGCCCGGAGGAGGATTTGTGGGTGCTGGTGCATGAGAGGCTGGACAGGAGTTTGCAGTGTGTGCTTGCAGCCCAGAAAGCCAACTGTATGCTGGGCTGCATCAAAAGCAGTGTGGCCAGCAAGCCTGATCTAGTTGATGTCCCTGCTCATTGCAGAGGGGTTGGACTAGATCACCTTTAATAGTCCCTTCCAACCAAAACTATTTTGTGATTCTATCATTCTATTCAGAATAATTTAGTATTGCCAGCGCATTAAGATACCTTAAAAATTTCTCCCTCTCATTTCTAGACCATTTATTAATATTGGAAACATTGCAGGCCCCAGGATGAATCCCATGGATACTTCACTGGTAACCTCCTTCCTCGGAGAGCACTGATCATTTACTGCTGAATTCTGTCTTTTTTTTTATCCTCTGACTTTTTAGATTATTTAAAAACTATAACCAAATAGGTTGTATCAACCATAATTCTGTTATCCACAAGCATATTGGCTTCTCTGAAGAATTATACTAGATTTGTGAGGCATGACCCAGTTTTAAAAATCCAAATTGATTCTATGCCAACACACAACATTAATTCCTGAGTACACTCGTTCTCCAAAACAATTCTGTGCCATACTCCAGCTTCCAAGTTTCTCTAGAATCCTTGGGTGAATATCATATATTGCTGTACATTATTAACAACTTCTTCTCTAAGCACTTCTATCAAAATCAGCACTATGGAGTCCAATAGTTTCTTGGAAATAATGTGCTTTTAAGTTCCTTACACAATCACAAAGTTATGATTACAGCCAGGTAACTAATAGCTAGAGTGAAACCTAACACAAATTAATGGGATTTGGTGAAAAGGTATTCTTAAACCTGATGAAAATGACGAATCCAACAGAACTGACTTCTTCAAGACTTATTTCCTACACTCAAAACTTAAATTAATTCTAATCTAACCTGAAATAATTAATCTCTACAGGAATCTGTAAGCTTGAAATATCAGATGTTGATATCATTCATCATCCTAAACTTCCAGGTCAAACTTTTTCTTTCTCAAACATGAGATAAACCCCAACCATAATCCTACTTAATGTATGGGCAGTGAACTGATTCTTGCAGCTAAAATGCATTAAAGACAGCATCTGTGTCATTAGAATACACTAATGTCTCGAAATATTCCCTTCCCACTAGGTGAACAAACTTCATAAGGTGTCAGAATAACACCATTTGCCCTTCATGATGCTAACCTGCTTCCTAGCACTGAAGCCATTCCAGACCCAGTGACAAGCTAGGCCCAATGAGCACTTTTTTCTTAACTCCTGCTTTTAAGCCAAAAAACTGAAATCAACCCAAGCGACCATTTCATTAAGAAAAAATGTTTGAGATTCATTAGAAAATTTGTTCTAATCTTTGTTGGCCCTAAACAATCCAACAGTGAGATTGGCTGATGAAGATTCCCTCTTTTAGGTCATAATGCCACCCTAAACCTAAGCCCAATTTGTTTCTAATGCAAAATGGCTGATTTGTATAGTAAATACAATTATAAGGCATTTGTTCCCAATTATGCAAACTTTCATCCTATCTCTGCCAGTATTGCAGAATGCAAGAATAAAAAGGCTTTCTACCTTCTTTTCTGAAAACCTGATTCTAGCCCTAGCCCTAAAATTAACATGTACTGTAGAGAGGGAAGAATCTGTACTTGAATACCTAATATGAAGCATATGCTCCTGCCTACGCCATAGTACTCTCTTTGACATGTTTTTTCCCAGTTCCTTAGCCTTATCCTAAGCCTTCCTTAAATGGAAGATGTGTCCAGGAATACTGAAAACAAAATATTTGCTTATGACTACTAGCTGCCTTCTGAACCCTTATAAATCCAGAAAAAATCAGACTTGCTACAGCTTTCCTTTCTGATACCCTAACCCTATATTTCATCGGTTCCTAATGAAAAATTAAAGATATTCATCCCCAGTGATATCAACATTCTTATTCCTGCCAGTCATGTGGATCTGACATAAAAACAGGTTCTCAAGCCCTTTTTGTTTTTTCAAATTTTAAATCTAACCTATAGGTTACCTATACACAAGAGCCCTCCAGAACAATTGAGCATTATCCATTCCCTCTTTCTTTCTTTCTTGATGGCCAGGAAAGTATTTAATTATGACCTTGTCAAAACTTATTTTCAAATTTTAATCCAAAACTACTATTAGAAAATCAGTAATCCAGAATAAAGTTCAAGAACTGGTGAATATAACCACAGTGCTATTAAAGCGACTCTTTCAAAAGATTAAAGAGAAGTTAAAGAACAATCTTAAGGCACTGGGTCAAGTAAAGCTTTTATTATAAGTACATTGTCTGAAGTTTAAGGTTGGTTTCAAGACCAGCCTTATAAGAGTGAAACAGTGTTTAGCACTGAACAAGCATTAAATAAAGATAATGTTTGCCCCATGAAACTCACCACCTAAAAGAGAGCCTGGAAGACAGGATGCTGTAGAAGGCTTAGAAGAGGACACTGGCAATGTTATTTCATTGCAGGTCTGCCTGACCCACCTGACTAAATAAATGTTGACAGTAGAGACATTATTAGACTGATATTGTTAAGTATTAACGTGCCTTACAAAGACACAGTCTGAATGAGATAGCAGTATCTGGTATATCAAATTCAGAGGTTAGTTTACACTTGGAGCACTTGGTAGGTAATCCGAAGATGGGAATGAGAGATAGAGTGGGATGTGAGAACCTCTGTGTATCATCTGTGCTTTTGCTCATCAGATAGGAAAAATGTACATTATATTCAGCAACGTATTTGAGGTTCTGGCACACATACAACCAGATTCAGATGTTGCCACATCGTTCTGCCTTATACAACCCACAGTGATGACAGAAACCCCTGACAAGTTTGCTGCAAAGGACTGGTCAGTCTTTGGCTGGTTAATGCCAACTAGCTGTCCTCCACTGCTAGCATCTCTCATTCCAGAAATATCTGTTTTTAAAGGGATTTTAAACAGCACTAAAGACTGCACTACACATTATCTGTAGACAAAACTGCAAGTGCAATTTTGGACATTTCTTGTTAAAACCAGAGCTACCAACATGCCATCTAACAATTGCTCCAAGATAATTCAAGTGACAATTTAACTGTAGAATGTGGATAAATTACAGAGATATACATATATAATATAATATAATATATAATTTTATCTTTGAATCAGCCTCTTTCTCTGTAGAATTAACATTTTTCCCAATAAGTATGTGTATTTTATTACACATACAATAATTTATAATAGTAGAAAAAAAGTAAAGCCAGATTCAACTGGAAAGACGAAAATCCATCCAAACCACTTCTACTGAATTAATAAGCATGCCCTGCAAGAAAAGATTCCATGGCCTTGTCAGGAGGGGAAGCAATTTATCACTGAATCCAGCCTTTAGGTATCTGGACAGAACATCAGATTTCAGAAGTGAGCTCTATGGCTTTCTTTTACAGGTTAAAAATACTTGTTACAGCCATCTAAATTGTTGCTAAGAGAAGTGACACATTTGGCAGGGATTTGTGAGTGATAGCTGGAGATTCTTGAAAATAAAGAAGATTTGGCTTACATGTTGTTTTTTTAATTTACTTCAGAACCTTTAGTAATAGTTATGGATAAAATTCAAATCATTACATAACACAAATTCAGTATAGACTCACCGAAGGACTTCTATATCTTCTTCAGAATCTTTCTACGAAGCCCCACCAGCTGAGACAGAAATACACCATTTAGATGTAAATTTTAAAACCTTTGCAGAAATTTAAAATAAATATCTTCCATATCATGCATGGATTTAAATACAGGTTTCCTCCTGCAATAGGGAACACTGAGCCAGACTCTCAGCTCTTCACAGCTCTCTACGTCAGTGTACCTTGTGTGTTAGTCATTCAGATTGCTCTTAACATACGCTGGAATAAGTGAGCTGGGATTTAGGTATTATCAGGCTCAGCTGGAGGAAGAACATAACTAGGAAGCAATTTCACAGGTTATGCATTTTTATGAAACCCTTAAGAAAATGAGAAGTCTGGGGTTTTTTCTGTTTTCACTGTTTGGAAGAGAAACATGATGTTACTGAAATACTCTGTGTGCTGCTAAATGGTACTATAGAAATATGCAGGCAATGACTTAATAGAAATTAAATTGTTCCTTCAAAACTCTAAGCTCTGAAATAGTGAAGTTCTAAACCACTCCATGACTATTCCCATCAGCTTCCCTTGGGTGTCCTCAATGGTTTGTGAGCTGCCTGCTGGACTAGATCATGGTCGTGTACAGTACTCTGAAGCTCAAAAGCAGCCCTGTAATTGGGTTCTTAGCACTAACACCTCAGACTGTCCTTTGCATTCCTAAAGTGTTATATATTTGTAAAAAAAATAAGAAAAAATAAAGACTTGATGTTGTTCTGTGAGCATTGTTGTCAGTCCTAAACAGCTCCAAAACTTTTAATAGAAAGAGTAGAGTATTGCTTGAGATTTTCAGGCATTCAGATGCCAAACTTCTTTAAGAACCTTGCATTAGTTGTAGCCATGACCTCAGCTAACCCAAAGAAAGCCACAGGCACGTCTCCTTCCCTATTGGCAGCTACTTTAATTGGCAGGTTCACAATGAGCACTTTTGTTTGCATCCTAAACATGCACAGCATGATTAAAATGTTTAATACTTTCATCCTGAAAGTGCAGCAATCAATATGCTGGGTTTTTTAACAGGCCAAGTCATTACACATTTAAATAACATCATTCAAACACTTAAGGAAATTGTTTTACAAGGACTAAAAAGGTTCCCTATTGAAAATTATATGGATTTAGCTCAGTTTAAAAATAGACATTTTGTTTGTTTTCCATTCAGTTGCTCCACTATTTGCTGCTCTTTGCTTGCATATGTAGTCTCTGAGTATTTTACTACCCCCTGCTGTATGGAAAGAAAACTGTGCAATGGTTGTGGACTATGCTGCTAACACCTCTTGAGAGCTCCCCATCACCTGGAACACCAAGGGGACAAATTCAGAGTGGTTGGAGATAGAGGATTCTGTTTGGGTTGTCACATGAAGTTCCTAGTGGGTATGGTGTGGATAACAGGGAACGAAGTTTTCTTGACAGCTCCGAGGCCATAGACCGTTGCTGGAGCAGCATAGTTACTGGGTTTGTATAGTGCATATCATCATGTTTCCCAAGCAACTAAAAGTGCTTTGTGAAGCAATGAGTCAGATGCTGGTTGTGCAGTAACCACACACTGTGATTTATGTATTCAGAAAGCATGTGTCCAAGAACAGGATATTGTTATATATGTCTCTAGCACTAACACTGTTGGGCAGCCACTGAATCAGACTGACCACCTCTAAAGCATGTGAGCAACATTTGGTGTACTACTGTGTACCAGAACAACCCACATAATATTCACTCACTTGGGCTCCTATATTATGTGAAGAAACTCTCCACTCAACTCAGCTGAACTGCCTCTCTTCGTTAAGGGCATAATACTGAATTGCCTTTCACACTCACACAAGAAAATGCACATTCCATTTGCAGTTTGCAGGTCAAATAAAGAGCACGCTCAAAGATTGCTCACCTATCATCAGAAGCTAGAGACAAACATTTCTCTTACATTTTTTTCACAAAGTAATTTGCCAGAAAATCTCGTTCTTCAACCATCACTTCCCTGTGCTGGAAGAAAAGGGATTTGAATTTGTGCTCAGTGGCATTTCCTCTCCCGCTGCAGTTCACACTGGGTTAACCTGATGTTCACACAGGGTAAACTTATTTGAAACCGAGCACCCCCTGATGTCAAGGCCGGTTGGTGGCTGATTCACCATATCCCTGCCCCACCTGCCTGGCTGAGTAGCGAGGTGGTCTGTTCCCTGGATTCCCCAGCTATTTGTCCTAGTCATTAAACTGGAGCACCCTTAAAAAACCTGTTTTTTTAAAAGCAGTTCATGTTGGACTGTAACCTACTGTCAGGAATAATGATAATTTAATATATGTATTCCCCAGCAGCAGAACAAGTCATAAATAGGAAGTCCCAGAGTTCAGATTGAATCCCTTGGTCCACAGGGGAAATGACCTCCTCCAAAACTTTTGCTGGCACCAGTCGTTTCCCGGTCTATTCCAAAACTGATGCATGTCCAGTGATAGACACAATCTGCCAAGTCTTCAGCCCTATTTGCAGTCTAACATTGCCTGCACCTGAGACAGCCAGCAGTTTGGCATTGCCTGTTCTTCCCCTCCACCTTTGACAATAGGCTTAGGAAGAAACAGAAGGGAACTGCTTATAATCACTTGTTCCTTTGGGTGAGCAGGGACCTTAGTCCATAAATAATTTCTGTTGCTTTGCCACAGTGCCTCTGTCTCTGAGTAAGGCACCAGTATACCACTCTTTCTTCAGGACAAGCCACCTGCAAAGGGTACATAGCAGTATGGCTACATTATTTCATTCACTGCAGCAAAATGGGCTAAGCAGGTAGAGGCAGACAGCAGTCCAAATTCCGTTTCAGTTCCTAAAACAGAACCGATAGTCACAGAATCACAGAATGTGTCAAGTTGAAAAGGATCCACAAAGATCATCAAGTCTAACTCCTGGCTCTGCATAGGACGATCCCCAAGAGTCATACTGTGTGCCTGAGAGTATCATCCAAATACTTCTTGAACTCTGTCAGGCTTGGTGCTGTGACCACTTCCCTGGGGAGCCTGTGTCAGCATTCAATTACCCTCTGGCTGAAGAACCTCTTTCTAACACCCAACCTAAACCTCCCCTGACACAGCTTCAGGCCGAACCTTGGGTTCTGTCACTGGTCACCACAGAGAAGAGATCAGAGCCCGCCCCTCCTCTTCCCCTCACGAGGAAGTTGTAACTGCAGTGAGGTCTCCCCTCGGTCTCATCCAGGTGAACAGACCAATTGACCTCAGCCGCTCCTCACACGGCTTCCCCTCAAGGCCCTTCACCACCTTCATTGCCCTCCTTTGGACACTCTCTAAAAGTTTAATACCTTTCTTACATTGCAGTGACCAAAACTGCCCACAATATCCAAGGTGAGGCTGCCCCAGTGCAGAGCAGAGCAGGACAATCCCCTCCCTCGACCAGCTGGCGATGCTTTGCCTGATGCCCCTCAGGACACAGCTGGCCCTCCTGGCTGCCAGGGCACTGCTGACTCATATTCAACTTGCCATCCACCAGGACCCCCAGGTCCCTTTCTGCGGCACTGCTTTTTAGCATTCCTTTCTCCAGCCTGTAGGAACATCCAGTGTTGCTCCATCCCAAGTGCAGAACCTGGTACTTTCTGTTGTTGAACTTCATATGGTTGATGACTGCCCTGTCATCTAATTTGTTGAGGTTTCTCTGCAGGGCCTCTCTTCCTTCAAGGGAATCAACAGCTTTGTGTCGTCTGCAAACTTGCTTAGTATCCCTCCCAGTCCTTCATCCAAGTCATTTATGAAGATGTTGAGGAGCACAGGGCCCAAGATGAAGCCTAGTGGAACTCCACTAGTGACACATCACCAGTTTGATGTTACTCCATTCGCTATTACCTTTTGTGCTCGACTTGGACTATGGACCTTCTGATGGCATTCAGCACTGAGTGATATTAATAGATTGTAAAGGTGCAACAGGCAGATGCTATGTAACATATACCGTGAAAGAGATGGATTAGCTAGACAGTTTCATACAGCCAACTCTTTGTAAATCTAGCCTTGTCCAGCACAACTGACTTTTCTAAATTTCTATTAGCAATTCTTATAAGAAATAATGCATTTAACTGTATTTTGCTGTGATATCAAATACATTATTTGACAAATTCTTTTTTAATTTATTTTTTTTCAGACAGTTCAGCTAACTAATAATAAAAATGCCTTATTCTTCATTCAATTCACTTCCCATTTCAGGAAAAAAATCAAGACTAAACATCTACCAAATGTTATTCCTCTCCAACTGAACGTGACGGATGGTCTGAGGATCACATAAAAATTAAACAAAAAGTGCATTGTTCCCTTCCAGATTTTTTCAGCTGGTGTAAATCAGCATAGCTTCACTGACGCCAAGTTGTAGAGATGTACATCAATTGAGAATCTTGCCCTTCATCTTCAGAGAGAGATATTTTACCTACAGTTTAGTTTCTCTGTCTTTTCAGGCTCAGGGAAACTTCAGCCTACTTTCCTTTCATGCTCTGCATATCACAATAAATAATCACCATTTTGGTAAGTTCATTACTGCTCCTAACCTGAGAAGAGGTCCTGTGGAGAAGGCACAGAACAGATGTAACTGGTCAGCCACTCTGTCCAAAACCGTCTGGCTGAGATCCAGGCATCGTAATTACACAGTATTTCAGTTCTGATTTGTGAAATACATCCTTAGCAAAGAGAAATACACATAGGCTTGTCCACTGATCAGGTCCATGATGCTATAAAATATATAAAAAACATAATATCAAGATGAAATAATTTCAATTTAATTTAAAATTCAGTCTTAAAGGTACTACCATTTTCCATTCAAGAAGGAGCCTAACTCCTTTATTCCCTCTCCCTGAAATCCAGAGGAGCCCAGCTACAGCAGGGACCAGGTATCCTCTTCCAACCACCAGTGAAGCTGCAAGCATGAGGGAGAAGGAGCCTTTACAAGGTTAAACCCCAGGACTGTCAGGCTCCCAAAGCCTCTTGGTCAGGGTGTCTCATGCATAGGCAGAAAGGTACCTGCAGCCCAGACTCAGGAAAATGATTGCATCACCAGTCCACATCCTCAGTTCTCCAAAGGAGCTGGGAGGGACCTAGCTCTTAAGCATCATTTCTAAAATGCCGCTTCTAGACTTTTTACCCTCACTTGCTATAGCACCATTGGTTGTTTGTCTTCCTTCAACCTTCCCTGCCTCCCTCCCCATGATCCTTTTCTCTTCCCAGTCTTCAACCACAGTCCCTCCCAAACCAGACTAATGAAAGCTTTTTTTTCATTATATAAGCCCAGTGAGTAATCAAATACATTTAAAAAATAACAAAACTGTGGAACTGACAAGACATGTGTCTACCATCAGCCCATATCCAAACACTGAGGTTTGAACTTGGCTCAGATATCTCCAAAAATGCCAAATGTGGATTTCCACAAAACAGGGAAATGGATCCATAGCTGATGTAAATAGAACAAAAGTGCATTGTTTAAAGCTGTCTAGCAAACACACAGTAAATTGTAGATGAGAAGAGAGTTGCAGACTTCAGGCTGACAAGCTCTTACACACGTTTAACATTAAGCAAGTGAGGGTCCCACTTTCAAAAGGGACACTCACAAGCTTAAAGGGAAGTAGCTGTTCAAGAACTTGAAGAACAGAAGTCTCAGCTCTGCAGGCTCATTTTGTACTGAAACCTAATCCACATTTAGACCTTAGATATCTCTGTAATAATTCAAATCAGGCATCACCAGATAGACTTCTTTTTTTGTTTTAATTGGTTTTGAGGCTAAGATTAAAAACACATTAAACTCCCCTATAACTGAATTCAGCTAATTTGCTTAGGCCTACCAGTGCACATGAAACCAGAACAGAACATGAGGGATCAACCAGTCTAAGTTACAGGAAAAAGAATACGCAAATTTGAAGATTTCTCACAGACAGTTTTTAGATGGAGGATCAGATTTATATGGCAAGCACTCAGCCCTGCTCTGGGGTGCCTGGCCACAGATGAAACAAATGCCAATTCACCTCTTTTCCCGAGGACCTAACAGAGTTGGACAACAAAGCAGACTGGCAGCCCTCCTGAAAGCCTTCAGATGTTTTCACACTATAGAGATGCAGCATCCAGTTTAGGCATTAGCAGGACCACAGAAGCTGTACTCCCATCTGCAGTGTCAGCATAACCTGAGCTCTGGCTTGGTGCAGTTGCATTGCTCATGGCAAGTGAGTTGGCGAGTTTGCAGCTAGCCAGATCATGTCTGCATCACAGCAGAAGACTGAACTGTAGACATGTCAGGATAAGAAAAGTCAATACAAAGGAAATGTGGGGGTGGGCTTGAGGGGGGGCAAGAAATGAATAGAGAAATAAGGAAGCAACTAAATGGAGAATAAGAAATGTTGAGTACAATTCTCTTTGTGTTTGGGGTGTTGCTGTTGATTTTCTATTTGGGCTGTTTTGGTTTTTCTTAATGTTGTTACATCTAATTTTGCTTCCAGAACAATCTTCTATAAGGTAATAAAATGCCTCTGCATTGTCCATTCCTGAAAATGATTTCATGGAAGAAGGAGACAGCAAGAAGCCCAACTCCTATTTCACAATAAGTAAAACTGTCCCACTGGGTCTCTAGTCATGATAATATACTATGGGAAAAAAAATACTACCAGCATATTACAAGCAATATAATAAATAGCATGTGCAAAATGTACAGTGTAGTAAATACACTACAGGGACTATTTACAGAGTCTCTTCCACTCCATAACCATCATCAACCATCTTCTGTGGTTTGGCACATCAAATATTTGCTATGTGTCATACCATTTCAAAAGCATTGCAAATCCTTGGCTGGACACCAAACAAATGCTGTACGTTACTTTGTCAATTGTTGCTTTCTATATTCAATATCTGACCTTCCGCCCCTCTGCAGTTCAATGTGTAGAAACACCAATAAAATACACAATGTTTATTACCAGTGACACATATTACTAAATGGGTCTATTACATTGACAAAGGAAAGGATTTCTCTTTAAGGGGAAGCTTCAGAGGAAATCTGCCCCATTAGGAGACAAGGACTTCTTCTTCTCAAGGACTTGAGAATCACTTCTGTTAAAGAACTGTTTTGCAAGTTGTGTAAGCACAAGGTCCATTAAATGAATAATAATATGGGACTTTTTGCACTGCTGTGGAGGGACAGACATACAAGTGATCCTTATGCATTCCTTAAATACACCACTGAGTAGCACCATACTACATATTAATTAATATTTATGGCACTAATGCACATACATTCCCTGGAGAGAGCCACCTGCCCAGTTAAGGGAAGAAAGAGAAGAAATTTTGGTCAGGTAAGATGGGGACACTTATCCTAGCCAGAGGCTTGGCTGGGCCGGAAGATCTCAGAATTCAAATTCCAGAGCAGCTCCTGGTCATAAAGATGGATCAGTCCATCATCTCCTAGCAGGCTGGACAACCTGCAAGGGCTTTCTCAGTCCTGCCTGCCTTGGACATGTCAAAGAAATCAGCACATTTATAAATTAGAGAATACTATATCTTATCCGAGAAGGAAAAGAGGAATAATGAAAGAAATCAAGGGAGTCCAGATGAATGGAAATACAGAAGCAAATTATTGAGATCCTGCTTATATATGGACTAGAAATGAGACTACCAAGAAGGTTGTAAATTCTGATATCAGGCAAATGCCAGCAGAAGGAAGAGTGATTGCCAGCTTACTGAGTACAACCTAGATATCAGAAGCAATCCATCAAGAGTAGTAACCAGATACTGGGATGTTGTTAAGTGGCCCTGGCTCAGATCAGCCATAGGAGATTAGAAAATATACTGGAGGGTGATCATGGTTCCATGATCCAATGTGTCCAACTTCTTATCAGCACATCTGACATTTTTTTACCAGCTCTAAAAGACTTCTGCTACTGGTCTGGCCTGGATTCAAGCTGGAATCTGCAACAAAAAGATTCCTTTCTAGTACAAGCAAATCCCAAACTTTTCAGTCCATACTTTTTTCTAAGTAAATTTTCTGTAAATAATAAAAATGAACTTGCAGAAATTTAAGAAGATGGTTCAGAGAGGTATATTTGAAATGAAGAAATACATTCCAGATTTTGTTCTGAAAAATAGTATCAGGAAATCAAAACACATACAGCATACATTAGGATTCAGAAATTATTATTATTGCTATTATATGCCAGTCATAATGTCACTAAAAACTTTATCAGTTCCCACAGATTTGAGTTTGTATGGAAATCCCTTATATTAAGTACTGCTTTCAAAAACTGTTGTGTAGCATATTACAGTTCCTCCTAGGTCACTGAGGATTTTTTCTGAGTTACATTAAAATCTAATAACAACAGCCCCTGCAGTTCAGCACAAAAGTTTAGGATTTTGCACTCTCTTATGAAAGAGAACCCATCTAAGCATTACATTAGTGTGTTTACTTCACTATGCTGAAATTGTATCAGTGAAGGATACATGCTCTAGGGCATCTAGCTGTCTGTATTTGTACTCAATGACAATTTTTCACCAGAAAGTGCACCCATAGTGAGGGCATTTCTGGAGCATTTAAGTTATCTATATCCTATGTGATATAAATTCTTTCCTTAAGGTCAGCTGAAATGTAAAGTCTCACCTTCTCTTCCCCGCAGACTCTATTTAGATCTGCAGGCAAATGTATATTTGTCAAAATAACTCCTTGTAGAAATGTAGCCAATTTGATTTACAGATTGATACATCTGCACCAAAGACTGACCCCAAGTCTTGGTTTGAGTTATTTAACTCAAGGAAAGCAGCCACTTTATCACTGTTTTTGTCAGAAGATTGATTACCAATGGACACTTGCCAATGCTAAACTGATCCAGCTGAGAATGGATGTTAAGTCCAGACATTTCTTTCAGGAGATTGTTTTCTTCTGTGCCAGCAGCTAAGCTTTCATTTCCAAAAATATGTGAACGTCCAGAGTTTGGTGTTGTAAGGATAAACTCTAAGTTCAGAATCAAATATTACCTGATCCTAGCATGTGTAACTGAAGCTGCAAAAAAAAAAAAAAAAAAGCTTTTTAGAAGTAGAACTTGAAAGTTACCTCAAACCATGTTAGCACTGAACCCTAATAATGGTCCATGTCTAGTGAACATTGTCTGCCATTTCACATACATTTCATATATATATATTTCACAGAGATATATATTTCACTTATGTGTGTCTTAAGCATGTTACAGTGATTTCCACATTCTGTTGAGAATGCCTTCTCATTTCAGTGTCTCATCATGCCAATAACTATTTAGCATTACTGTCAGTGGGATGCTAGCCCTCAGGCACTTGCCTTCAAGCTTCTCTAAAGTTCCTCTGTAATAAATTTTCCAGAAAGGGTTTTGGCTCCCCAAAAGTCTACAGACTTGGTTAAAAAGCAGCAAATATAACCAACAACGTGAGACTGCAAAAAGTAAGACAAAGAAATCACTATATATCACTAGATTTTGAAGTCCAAAAGACATCTGATTGTATAACAGAGGCCACAGGGTTTCATCCAGGTACTTTTGCACTGAGCCATATAATTTCTGTTTGAACAAAATATATCTTCCATAAAGGCATTTAGTCTTATTTAGAAATGTCAAGAGAGAGAGAGAATTCACTTCTTTTCTGGGTAGTTTGTTCCAGTGGTTTACGCCAACAATATTTCCAGAGCCTACAGAATGAAGGGATATTTTCTGTACTTATATAATTCCAGCTCTCATCTATGCAGACAGAAATTTATTAAAGTCACAGACCTCGATCATCACTGATTTAAGCCAAAAACTTTAAGTTCCATTGACTGTCTTTGCTTTTAATATCACCGAACTTTTTTTTCAAGACAAGAACCCCCAAGATGTTTACTTGTTTGACAGGTAATAGTAACATGTGCACCAGTTTCTCATGTTGTACTGATTCTATTAGATGAGGACTGAGGATGTTTGGGTGTGCAGACAGCATAATAAATGTGTATCTTCAAAAATTTATCCAAAAAGACATGGCCATACTCCACTGGCAAACAAACTCGTGATGGGTCAGGTACAGCTTGGAAAGAAAGTCAAACATTTGTTAAAGAACTGGATGCAGCACGGATCAAGGAACACAGTGGGTGGTTGTCCTCAATGCAAGATCATCCTTTTCCTCTGCTTTGGAAATCTCTTTCCACCAACTCACTTACTTAGGTGAACTGATTTTTCATTGTCTTCAATAATTTCTTACTCCCACTCTCCTCATTCATTACATTGTAAATACGGATGTCACAGTCTCTTCAGATGTTTGAGATAAAGCTGTTGCAGTAAACGGATGTATGGAGTGGGTTCATGGTCAACGCAGTCAGCAGTTGCTGTAAGCTACTCCTACCACAAGAACTGCCTCAGAGGCAGTCAACTTCTGCTTGTCTCACATAGCTGGCCGTCTAGCAAACAGGTGGAAATGGCACTGCTTCCCTGTAAAGAAGAACAGGATAACACCCCTTCCCATCAGCCAAAAGATCCAGTTCAGCAAAGAAGGAAAAGAGTTCAAGATTCTTGGGGACTTGCAGGATATGAGAATGGGAGCACAGGAAAGCAAAGGCTCATGAGCAAGAAAAGGTGGAATGAAGAAAGGATCATGAAGGGAATTAATAAAAAAAGTTATGTAGCAGGTAATGTCAACTGCAGCTAATATTTTTGGATACTCCTGTAAAGAATCACATTGTGTGCTACAATGTTGTTCTATTAAATTTTTAATACAGGGGGTCTTTCTGCAGCACAACACACCACTGCTAGAAAGTGTACTATGTCTGGATTCATGAAGATAATCAATAGGGAGACCAATATTGCAAACATAGGCTCCACCCTGTCTATCATGGAAGTAATATTATTAAACATTTCTTCTGGTACCTCATAATACTGTTCTGCTGGGAATACACTTAGGGAAAGCAACTTTTAACACCTGAGCTGCCACTCTACTGAGCATTTCTCACCAAAAATTCACAGAATCTCTCGAACAAACTAAATAATACTTTCCCATTCTTCTCAAGGGCCAAGCTTGAAAACTTTCATATTAGGACAAGTCTCTCTCTATGCTTTGATACTGAGAGAAGTAAGAGGAATAACCTGATGTTGAATGCAAAATCAATATTTGGAACTCTAGAAATTTCCTTGCCGTTTAGCCTTTAGACACAAGATGGCAGCAAGAAATTCATTTCAAGCATTTGCTCCCAGTAACTCAACATTACCTGACAGTAACTGTTAAGTATATGGGCTTGTGGGCTTGGTTATTGAGAGTATTTGATGGTAGTGTCCACAAACACTCCTATGCTCACACTGTTCTCCTATCACCCATGACCCTGAACTCTGCTGTTAGCTCTAGTCGTAACAACCAAGGACTTATTGCACTGGGTACACAACCATGCACAAAAATAGTTCTACCACAGACTCGGTTGTGTCAGGTGGTCAAGCACAGCCCTTCCAGTGGACATAAATCTGTAGAAAACTCGTTCAATAAGTCTTACTTCATTATGTAGCCCTTGCTTCCTATTCTTTCCTAATGTGATATTTTTTCTTTCTCATAGTTTTAGCTTTTAGGATGTAGAGCCTTTCATAGTACCAAAAATTTTTGTTGTTGTTGTTTGTTTCTGATTTTGGGTTTTCTTAGATTTCCCCAACCTATGATGTTCTAGAATTCTTCTGGTCTAAAGTACCAACTTTAGAGTTGTTCAAGGAAGTTCAAGTTGTTCTGTGTCAGAAGGATTTTCTGCCCTTTAAATTCAAGTGAAAAGTGGGTTTTGTCATTACACAGAAAATTTATTTAATTTTATCCCACGAAAAAAAACCAGTGGAAACATTCAGATCTTTAGTCTCCAAAGTTCCTTAGTATTTATGGAGCATTCACAATTTTTGCCGATATGAGAAACTGCTCCAAGGATTCTTACAACCAAAGCAATGCTCTAAAATTAAAGCTTATGAACCAAACTTAACACTTACAGCCTATGACGGGCTCAGATACACTTTGGATCAAAGGAACAAACATATAATACACACAGACCATAATAACTTACATGAATTCAAAAAAAGCAAGCTAAAGAGGACCCAGAGCATACCCTCAGAGCCAGCAACATTCTGGAGCAACGTTCCTCATGGTGAAAGTAAGCCATAGCTGCAATGACATTGCTCCACCTAATGTGGAAGTAACATGACTAAAGCACCCCGAGTGAAAAAAAGAAACTATAATAAAGGCATCCATATATATGTCTGCTTTTACCCATAAAAATATGGATATCTATCCACCTCTGATATTGATTAAACTTCCTGGTAAAGAAGTCCCTGATTTTAATTACACAGCCCATCAAGAGATGTATGTCTGTCTACTTTATTGCATATTTTCATTGTCTTTCTTTAAATAATTTTCTTCAGACTGCTAACAATTTTTTGAAGTGTCTTGTTAAAATGACAGCGTCGGGGGTGGTCTGATAATATACATTTAATGCTTTAACTTCTCAGAATAAATATTCTGCTTCATAGTATCCAGACATTGCACTTGACACATTACAAGGACACACTGGTATTATAACATCTTGTTTGGGACACATGGTATACAAGTGTACAGAAAATTTTGCCCTTTGTTAAAGCTTGTTAGTGTTTTTTTTCCCTCAGAAATACATCTGTCTTCAAAAAAAAAAAAACGCACAATATTAATAAACATTCTCTGTATTAAAAACTTTCATATTTTCTGTTCAAGAGGAACAATGTCCAGCTAGTAATAAATATGTTCTCTAGTTCAAGGACAGAATTATTTACTTACAGTCTTGGAATACCAGAGATTGAAAACACATTTTCATCAAGATACTAAGAGTAATGAGAGGGGTGGTGAGGTCTGAAGAACTCAGGTGAAATTCTTAAAATAGCTATCAAGATATATGTTTAAGTACTTACCCTTATTAACATCGAAGTTTTCACTGGGCATCAGTATGTCTGTCTCAAAGTAAATAAACCTAAAATGACCCTCAAAAGTACCTTATTTTTTTTGTTGGAAGCAGTCCTGATGTACCCATTAATACTATGAAAATGTGCAGTATCTATTGTGTGTTTAGATGGAAATCAATTCTTCTTTTTTTCAGGAATATGATTCTAACATAACCTTTTAGAGACCCTGCACTTACTCTCTTCTATCCACAAAGTCCTGTATAGCTTCTCATTTGACTTGTGTTTGAATGGCTGAAGACTGAATTGCATTTTTAACTTTTCCAGATAGCAATTCCTATTTTAAGAACATTTGTTCATTTGATTTTATCTGCTATATACAGCATTCAGTTCAGAAAGCAAACACCACAGGAGCAGAAATCCCTCTCAGCAACCTAATTACTACAAACAAATTCCCGAAGCCAAAAATTCACACCACATTGTCTTCCTGGCAGGACAGGCAGATGTTGTCATGACCTTAAATCTTCACACCTTCTTCTGGTAAACTACAGGCAAAAGGTGGAAGCACAGATCTAATTTTTATTTGTCATCCTTGGAGACAAATCCTAGCAGTTCCAGTAAATTGCTGCCCAATTTCAGGGAGAGTGAGATTTTTGATTAATCTCCTTGAGCTGTAGACCGTGCAAGGAGAAGCGCAGACCTGTTACAGGGGTGCCTCACACAGAGTAACTGATGCAGCACAAAACGCTGAGACCAGGGAGAAGACCCAGAGCCAAAAGGTTCAACCACTAGAGCAGAAAGCTGTGGCAGACCTTTCCACATTGTCACCCAGTTCTGCACCCGGCACAAACCCTTCCTCCACTGAAGTGGGCAGATCTGAATTGGAACAGAATGAAGCTATAGATTACATAATGTATAGGCTCAGCCAAAATAATATAAAATTAATAGTCTCTTTCCCTTCACACATATAAACAAATTCACCTTGAATATGCTCAAATACTGTTTATATGTGCTTTCCACGGGCTCTCAAGCTATCATATGGTACAAATACCATATATAAATGAGCTTCTGAACTGATGCCCAAGTATTCATAGAAACCATATTTTAAAACTTCATGATGAACAATGGTGCCAGGCACCCAAAAGTTTAACGAATTTTGTAGCAGAAACTGTCTCTACTGTGTACCAGAAATTAACCAATTAAACTCGTTTCAAATTTAGTCAATTTAATCTGAGTCAATATTCCCAGGGAAATTATCATTATCAATCAATTTTTTTATTATAAAAATTTGTTTAATCTGAATAATGAATAATTTACAATAACTGCCTTGCTCTTATAATGTAGTGAAGTGAGAATCTACATTTATCAAATAAATTATTCATTGCAAGATTAGTCATTCTGTTCTGCCAATACATATCACACAAACAGATTCACTTGCTAGAATTATGGTTTGAGAAGAAATCTTGGCTCATCTTAGCTTCCAGTTTCAGAAAAATCACTTAGTCAAACATGAGACCTCAGCATAGAGGCTATCATAAGATAATGTCACATATCAAAGAAAATAAATGTAGTCTGAGGAAACCACCTAACCTAACAACACATTTTATAATAAAAGCAAATAAGGTAAGTTAAAAAAATCACATTAAGTGATATGACACCACTGAAGTAATAGGCTATTCTGGACAGAAAAGGGTATTATAAATTTTTGAAGAAGATAGTTATTAGAGAGCCAAATACTGTAAGCACAACATTTTTGAAAACTGATATGAAATGTTGCAAGAGAGTAGGAGTCTCTAATTTGAAGTCTGAGACTCAGTGACTTTAGAAACTATGACACAAAGAAATTTTTAATATTAACTCTTTGAATTCTTTTATACTATTCAAGCACATCTAGTGAATCAGGTTCATCAGTACAGATGACCTGCAACAGAGCTTATACAATACTATTTTGCTGGAAAACATCAGTTTCAACCAACTCAATAAAGAGTGAATATGGAAACAAGATTAATTTTTCAAAACATAAGACAGCATTAAAGATTTATGATATTTTAAACTGGAGTGAGCCTTTATTATTTGTGCATGTTTTATCTCATAAACGTGGTTTGTTTAATTTTGCCTAGACTTTTTTATATTCAAGGGATATAAGGACTGTTCAAAATCAAATAAAAACTCAGCTGCAGATACAAAAGTAAAATACAAAGTCCAAACAGGTATTAATTTCAGAAAATGCAAGTCTTTCCTAGAAGGAACTTGACAGTAAGATAAGAATAGAAGAAACTATCATAACCATTAAATGATTTGCAAAGATTTCATGTTTTCCTTCAATCTCCAACTCTTAAGAATCCTGTAGTTACTTAAGAATAGAAATTTTCATTTAAAATGACATAACTAAATTTCTACCTTTCACAACTGAGAAACAAGCTTCACCAAATGAGGAGAATGTGTTTTAAAGAATTAGAAAACACAATCCAATTAAAATTAAATAATAATACATTGTTGGGAGAAACACCCTGATATTGATACTGAGACTAACCTGATTCATGATTTTTAATGTCTGTTACACAAGTGCCTTTCAACTATCTGACCGACTTTCATTTTATGTAATATCTTGTCATAGAATCACAGAATGGTTTGGGTTGGAAGGGATCTTAAAGATCATCTAGGTCCAACCCCCCTGCCATGGGCACATACATCTAAAATAGGGAGCTGAAAAAATACTATGCTAAGTTAGCTGTGCATTATTGTATTTATATTGAAAATCATATCCTGTTATTCAAACCCTTACGCAGTAATGTCTTACTCTACAAAATCACCACAAAAATTACTAGATGTATCTGTCTACAAAACTAGAAAATTCTCCAGCACTATTGAAGTCAATGGGTTTTTTATCCAGAAGTTTAAATGGAATCAGGGAAAGTAATATTTATGAAAACTAACAATAGATATATTTCTCTGTATTAAACATATTTTGATATCGCACTTTTCTTGGGGAACTTTACTAAAACTTGAAATTTTGTTGATGGTAGGGGAGAAATACAGTATTAGCTCCATCTTAATAGTGGTGACTACACTAAATAAATAAGTAGATAAACAAATAAAACAATCAAAAAAAAGCTGAAATATTTCAAGTCCATTCATATTCAAGGAAAATCCTGAGGCTATTCTGATAAATATGAAAATCTAAACATTTCAAACTAGATTGGCATTTAAAACCAAGCAGTTCAAATGCTAGACTTGAAGGAAAAGACAGTAAGCAACAAAAAACATCAGATGAAGGAAATGCAATTAAAAAAAAATATTGTAAACCAGACAAAATTGTATAGTTCTAACTGAAGGAGCACAGGAAAGATATTGTGACAAACAGGCATGTACCATTAGAAGCAACACACTTCAATTTGTACAAAGTGTTCCCTTGGCTTATCAGTGTGTAAAGAACAAACACCAACCAGGAGTCTTATCCACCAGACAAGGAGCTGTGTTATAGCTCGATTAACCACCAAGTGAAAAATTTGATCCAGGAAGCTGAAGATGCTTAGAAACTAAATGAGTAAAATGAGAAGAACAGTTGCTAAATATTTTAGAATAATTATACTCAAGAAAAAAAATAAAAATATAAATTTAGGTAAATAAATATTATAATTACCAATATTCTCTCAAAAACAATTTCTTTACTAAGGAAACTAATGGAACGTTATCTAGATTTTATTGCTATAGGATAAGTGTACAACTGTGTGGAAAAAAAAGTAACTGCCATTGGCTCATTTTCAAACTAGAATATTATGCTTGAAAAGGTCTCAGCACAGCTGAAGTCATTAACAACTTGGTGGAACACAAAATGGTCCCAAAACTTGGGCAAAGACAGAAGTGGAAGAGACCTCAAGAAATTTGAAAGAAAATGTCCAAAGTAAGTGTGATAAATTAGTAAAGAGAGTTGAATGAAATCATTTAAATTAAATTTTATAAAGTGCAAAGTTCTGTGTTAAAAGAGAAACTTCAATATAGGGTATCAAAAAGGGAAGTCTGGAAAAGAAAGAACTGGGTAAGTTGGATCACAGGCTGAATATGAGTCAACTGCAGATGAACGTTTCAAAACAGAATAATATAATTCTGTGTTTATTAAAAAGAAAGCTCTACATAAAACATTGAAGGAAATTATCCACTCTACTAATGACTGGTAAAGCCTCTACTTCACCTATTTTAGTCTCTCAATTTTAAGAAAGATGTGGTAAACTGGAAAGAGTCCTGAGGAGAACAAAGAACAAGGGAAAATTTATAAAATGTGACCTATCAGGAAAAAAACAGAAGACTGAAAATAGAATGATAAGCATCAGCCAATGTTAACTTTAAAAATTTTAAAATCATCACATATCCTATTTCCATCAAAGGATAGCAAGAAGTAATCAGCTTCATGTGTGAGAGAAGACTTAGATTAGATGTTAGGAAAAGCCTTTATATGAGGGAGATAGGCCCCTCTAGGGTGGGTGTAAGAGGGCTGGTAGGCAAAGTAACCACAGCATTACTTTGCTCCAAAGCAAAATTTTCAGTTGAAAATGGAATGAGTAAAATAACTGCAGTGAGAGTAGGAGGAGGAAGATACTGGCTCTCCAGCAAATAGGCTCTTTCACTCACAGTCTCCGTCTGCCACGTCAAATACTCATGGCTAATTCTTTTCCCAGTTAAAATTGGTACAGCTGCAATGGCTTGAAGTTTTGCTTGGTCTGTACTGTGAGGTGGCATCAGACCTTGTCCTTTGTCTATGAAACGAAAAGTGAGAAATGCTTTTAACAAAAGACAGCTGTGGAAAACTTTGGATGGTAGCCTTGCACCGGTGGTCGATTCCCTGCCATCTTAACAGCGTGAGTTTCAAAAGAAGCTGTGCTTGTACTTCAGGGAGGTACTGTACTAGGCTTTTAATTATCTGTAACCTTCTGATATAGCTATTGTTACATCTATCATCTTCTTCCTGTCCTTCCATTACACAGATCATCCAGGTTTATGGTCAGTCCCTAGCATCCAAATGCACTGGACAGGAAGACAACAGTAGCAGCAGAAGAAACTCCAAAACTCACCAAATGAGGCATAAGGATATTAAATCTATAACACTGCAATTGCACTAGAAATATTTATTTGCCTCCATCTTGGTATTCTGGCCAAGCAGATTTGTTTGGATTTGTAAATAGTCTGGTTCAAATGAGCTGTTTTTCTGAGTAGCTGATTTTGAAGTTTCCTCCTGTGAGGAAATTTTCTTGTTGTTTTGCAGATAAAAATCGAATATATTTTGAAAAGACTGCCTACATCCATGGGGGCAGAATAATATTTTGACAGAGGAAATGCCAATGTTTCTCTGCTTCATTCTTGGCCGAAGTCACTCACCAAGGTATGGGAGGTACTGGACAAAGGTCAGGCCTTTGGGTTTACGTGCATTTTGGCTAAGTTTCTTCCTGGCTTAATAAGGTTATTTGGGAACTATTGGTTTCAATGAACACAGATAGTATCTGTGATTCTTTTTTGGTAATCAGTTTGCTTAGTGCTCTTACCACTGTGGAGGCCCTTATTTTCAAAGTGATAATGGTTGACAATCTGACATGCTCATCTCTTTTTAATCTGCTCCAGGCTGTAGTCACTGCTGAAATGTGTTATAAGGAGCAGAGTGCAGCGCAGGATGCTGTTCAGGTGACAGCAGCTGACTGCTCCACTTCAGGATCTCCTTGGGAGTAAAGGCATTATCCAGTCTATGCACAGAAAGTAGAATTGTTGTGAGGTGACTGACCTCCTACACAAGAGCTATTGATAAGGTTGATTTTCGTGTTGCTGCTCCATGCTTAGGTTGCAGAGTATGGTATTGGTCAGCTGCTTCTCCCCCTCAAAGCTGAGGTATCCCAGGGCAACACCAGGCTAGTTTTCCTTCTGACGCAGTGAAGGATCTGAGGGCCCAAACAGCTGGACTATAACAGCCTTACTCAAAAACTCAGCTGCCTGGTGTGCAGTCCCACCCTGACCCAACACAAAACCTCCATCTGTCCCCATTTGACCTAGCACATTAGAGAGGATGAGAGGGTTTTTGTCAGATGCCTAACCAGATGCTGCCAGATGTTGTCAGATGCCTGGCCAGAATTTACCCTGCAGCTGTTAGGCTGTCACAGCTCCTTCTCTAACCTATTCCCAACGTGGTGCAGCTACATCCCACCCCTCTCTTGGAACAGTGCTTTTCTTCTCCGGTTCCAGTCAAGGAAGAAGCTTTGAGTAACAGACAGTAAAACTTTGGGCACTGAAGTGCAACACAGGCACAACAGCAACAGACAAAACAGACTGATAATTTCTTAAAGTATTCCACCTAAGAGCAGGAATTGACTATAAAAAAGCACTGGAGCACTGCATCAGCAAAAGGTTTGGAGATAAAATAAACACTGTAAACATAATACAGCCTTTCATAGTAGGAGAAAGACCGAGGGAGGAGGAACAGTACAGCCTTTGCTGTTTTGACTGGCATCACTGCTTGCCTTGCTCTGACAGGTTGCCAGGTTAAGGTTTTGTTTTGAATCAGTCATTTCCCTTTGAACAGTGGCAACTGTTACCATTGTTACCCTGTTACACTGAATATAAAACAAAATTTTCACCAGCAGCTTTCCTACCATATGTTTATTCTAGGAGGCAGCAGGCATCTAGGATTTGGTAGCAATCACAGTGAAGAAACATTTGCAGGACCTGTCTCAACAACATAATTGCCTCAATCACAGCAATATCATACAGAAGGAGACACTGAATTCACAACTGCTGTCCATGAGACCTAAGAAATATAATAATGTGAAGAATCTCTTTCTTTTTAATTGAAAGGTTACTATTTTGAGAATCATCCCTCTAAAGCATAAAGCATACACTTGAAGTATTAGTGCTGAAACTGTGTCAATCATGTTTTAGCTGCAAATTATTTAACAGGTTTTCTTGAAACACTTTCACTTTTTCTCCACAATCATAGAATCATAGAATCGATTGGGTTGGAAAAGACCTCAGAGATCATGAAGTCCAACCCCTGCTCCAATAAATCTAGCTACATCCTGGTAAAATCAGTTTCACATAGAAAAGTGATATGAGGGGTTTAAAATAGGATTTCATAAGGTTTTCATATTAGCCTGGCTTTAATTAGGTAGATATCTGAATAGCTCTAAAAGCTATCATGAATTCCTAATTACTTATGGAAAATGTTGCTATAAAAATTACTCCTATTTACTTATGATGTAAGTTTTTTCTTCATAGTCATTTAGATATGGAGAACTAGCTATGTTAAAATTGGTGAAATCTCTCTTTATAAGAATACCTTTACAGTTAAATCAGACTATCACTACAGTGCTTAGTAGTTCAATAAAGCAGTTCAGTAAATAATGAGTGCTCACTCTTTGCCTGAATTCCTAGAATGTATGCCAAATTTGCCAGTGATCTCTCACTCCTAAACAAATTTTCTTAAATATTTGGTAAGAACGCTAGAAGTTACTAGAAGTGGTTGAGAATAAACTACCCATATGGTCTCCTGGACTTAAAAAAGCTGAAGTCTGATGTAATGTTACAGGCACTGGATGATAGTTTATTAATAACAGCTTGTATTTTTGAAAGAACCTAGAAGAGTTAGACTCCCAAATACAAGTGCCCTTTAAAGGGAAATTATTGCTAAATCCCATAGGTTCTTTTGAAATCCCAGACATCATTAAAAACTAGGAGAGGAGAAAGATACATCATTTTGACCTTAGAAAGAATCTACTGTCAATAATGTCAGCTGTTTGATATTGAATGAAAGAGGTATTATTTTTTAATGAATGAGAGTGATTGGTCTTCTGCAATCATAGAAATTAACTAAATTCACATTCACCTTCTTGAAGGTAAAATAAACTTATTTCAAAGTACTGTAGTTCATTTATTGTTCTGCAAGTAGTTAGATAATCACCTTTCACTTGTTCTGCTGCACTTCATTTTTTGAACATTAACAGGAACAGTTTATACATGTGAGATTTATGTCATGCTGAGACAATTTTTTTCAAGATTCAGAGACCAGAATACGAAGAAAGCAGAGCTTTTAGAAGATAAGACACGCAAGACAAGGATGAGGGTGTTGAGCCTTTAATGAAATATGGATGCAGGGTATCATTTCAAAAATAAATACACAAGAAACAAAAAAAGTCTAATCAGCCAAAATTCATTGTTACAGCAATGGATCTGCCCCAGTAGGGTTTACCTGTCCTTGTTTTAACAAGTAATTTGTCATTTCTTGGTGCCAAGTGTTTTCTCTGAACATGGAAGTTGTTGCCTTTAGTGCTTCTGCAAGGGGGAGCAAACTATTGAGAAAAATTACTATGAAAACAGATTAAAAAATAAATTAAAATATTGTATAGGAATGGGGCCAGTCTCTGCTTTTCCAAGTGGTTAATTACAAGACAGGAAGTCTTTTTTCCAAATTTACCTCCCCTCCCCACTACCTATTTGATTCCAAGCTCACAGAGTACATCAGGAAAAGAACCACCGAAAAAAAAATAAGAGGAGGTAAGAGAGGAAGAACACGCAATAGATGCTAAGATATGCACAGAAAAACATGCAAGTCAAAACCACACAAATTAAATTCAAGGTTTTTGAGTTTTTTTTTTTTTATTTACTCATGCTGAAGACTAACAGGCTTTCCATTACATCACATTATGATCACATTATGTGTAATTAAAGTGCGTTACATTTACAGATTCTGAAAAACTGATGTGGCAAAGCAAGTTCCTGGAAAATATGTAGAAAGACATTTGAATTGAAGTATTTGTATCCTTTCACTTAATAATGTTCAGTTAAATAAAATCTGACAGCTTCCTTATTAAAACTATGAAGTGATGTAGGACGTCCTCCCTCAAGGATTACTCAAATGTAAAATAAACAGTATGTAAAGAGGGTACACTTTTCTCTCTCCACAAAATGTTCCCATCTTTTGGCTGAAACAAAGAAGCTGCATAAAGTTAGCTACAAGTCCCAGTAATCAAGGGAAGGAATTGGAAAATAACCCTGCCAATTGAAACTGCAGGAGTTCTTTTGGCCAATGTAGTGTCAACACAGTGTCCCATTGGCCAACCAAGTGGTTATTGGAACAACAAAAGAAAAACACAACATAGAGTTGTCAAAAGTGTCCATGAACAGATAGGGTCAAATTTTCCAAGGGCAGAAAACTTTTTCAAGCAGACAAAAGAATCAGCATGAATTATACACCTGTATTTGCCAAGATGCCACATAAAAATGTCTGAGTGCAACTAGATGGGAAGAAAAACAAAAAACAAAGCAGTGGAAAATGCCCAGTTCCACTTTTTTTTTCCTCAGAAAGAAGTACAAGAAGAATTTTTTGTTCTCCACTGTTCTGGATGTCAAAACTTTCGAATACGTAAGTGAAAATCTGCAAATTTCATCTGTGATATAAGCTCTCAGCTTGGATCTGCTCTGGCAATTTGGACATAAGGAAATCTAGTTGTGTTCAATGATAATAGTTGCACTTGCAAATGTGAGCACAAGTCTTTGTATGAACAAACCAATCATTAAGGACAGAGGGTCAAAAGTGATCATAAAGTGCCAGAATCTTCTATTGCAAAATTTTTTTAAATTTGATGACCCACTGCTAACGTTGGGAGAGATGTAACATCTAATGAAGCCAATAACACTTCTTGCAACTAGTTAACTGGAGGGCTGGCATTCAAACATTCCAGATAGTGTCAGTGGTAGAATGCTCTGGAGACTTGACTGGATTTAGGGGATGAAACTAAACATGACTTTAATCTTTTCCTTCAAGTGTACTCTTACTTTGGTGGACCCCCTGTACCTTCTAAGCCCCTTAAATGAAATGGAAAATAGTTGACTAAGTCAGAAGACATCTGGCAGATTTAACAGAATGCACTGATTGTGTTCAATGACATCTGCTCCACAGAGAAGCATTACCTGGCTCTGTTCAGAATAAGCCAGCTGTTCAGTCAGCTGGAATGAGCAGTCAGAGGTGTCTAAAGAAATCAGAAATACGACAAATACATATTGCCTTGAGATTAATCTAAAAAGGGTCTTTCTTGGCAAAAAGCCAGGCATCCAAAGAAAAAAGGATTGCCAGCTGAAGATTTAATGTCTCTCTACAAATATTTCCACTGGGACACTTCTCTGGATCAAGATGATGGGAAGGAGAAGATTTGTCAGCCTATACTCTATATCCACAAGCAGCTTTTTGAGAAGTGGCAGCCAAAATGGCTTTGTGGCTTACATGAGATTTACATTGAATAACTCTGCTGCCAAATCAAGATTCTTGACTTTATACACTCTCTACAGGGGCTGTTTCTTGAACTGGAGGGAATCAGTTGTTTACATCCTTTTATGGTAAATGATAATATTTCTACAAATATTCTAACTTCTTTCCACAGGGAAAAAAAAGAACCCAATCATTGTCAAGAATCAAGACCTGACAAATACTTTAAGTAAAATAATATGATAAAATAAATATATAGGGAAGCATTAGGAGAAAATGCCCACTTGAAACAGCCTCTACCCGAGTACCTTAGGGACTGATTTTGTATGATTCAAACTAGCATGACCATTCAGAAGAGCTTTAAACTAAGAGGCCCAAGGAGGAAAACTGGAAAAGAGTCACGTTCAACTCTCCAGATCTGACTTTATTACACAAGCAAAAGAAAAACAGTTTAAAGAGTTCAGTGAAAAGAAAAAAAAAAAAGAGCAGAAGCAGCAAAGAGAAAAGTATAAGCAGAGAATATAGGAGTAGCCATGGAGACAGTTCAGTTACTGAAAGGATTATAAAGGATCGAGTTAAAGTGGATGAGGTAACAGAGAGGCAACTTTGCTGTTTGGAAACCAATGAAAGGTGGCAAAGTTACAAACCAGGGGAAGTGAAACCAATACAGCAGGACATGAAATTAGACAGTAGAGCCATAACAAGATTTGGTGGACTATCGTTCATGACTGGAAAGTAGATATTTAAATATATGATAATCTTCTGAAAGCTAGAAATAAAATCAGGAGTAGAATATTGCCATAGTTTAATACAGACCACTTCTGCAAGTAAAAATCAGAAGTAACATGGATAAAACTGAAGCTTTTAAGGTCAAAATCAATTTGAATGAAGGGATTTAATATGAATTATGGTCAGAAGTTTGCCACTGCCTCACATGGATCAAATTTGAACCTGGATGAGGACCTCATTAATATTTTGTTGGAAAGAAAATGGCTATCAGAAATTGTATCATTGTGTGGACGCATAAATTTCCCAGACACATATTGGAAAAAACATGCTACCAAATATGGTAGGACCTACTTATTCCTGAATGTGATTGCCAGCATATTTCTTCACCAAGTGTACTGTGACTAATAAGTACCATTACAAAAAAGGTTCTGGTCAGCTGGAAGTGGCAGATTAAGCAGAAGACCTGGGCATAGAACTTAATCACAAGATTACTATGAGTCACCAGTATGATGATAAAGTGCAATGTGATACTAGCCCATTGCAAAAGTAGAATATTTCCAATAGAAATTAGGATGTATTAATATCATTATAAAAAGTAACAATAAACTGAAGACAGTGCTCTGTGTTATATTGTGTGCAAAGATGAACTCAGACCAGAACAGGTAGAAGGAAGGGCTAGTCGTCCTTACAGAGCACTGAGAGTCTTCTTTGGGAGGAGAGACAAAAATGGGAGCACTGATAAAGTGTGACTGCTCCCCATGAATTGTGCTAGTGTGAGGTAAGAACAGGAGGGAAATAAAGTGGCCTGAATTAATTTAGGAAAGAAAAAATAAATAAGTTTCCTTACAATCAGCTACGCAAAGTCTTGAAAAAGCTTCCTGAAAGAAGTACAGGAGCAAAAGTTAATTCTTTGGCTAATGAAAAGGATAATGAGGTTACGAATGGGATTATATGATGCAGTGCAGAATATTGCAGATAACAATCCAGTAAAACCTTTACCTTAGTCAAAGTCACATATCTGAGATGCAACTTTTCATCAGTAGATATCAAACTACTCACACAGGACAATTCATACCTGTGTGATATAACATTAGAATCATAGAATGGTTTGTGTTGGAAGGGGCCTTAGAGATCATATAGTTCCAAACCCCCAATATACTCAATACTTAGTTCTCTACATGCAGTATTGTTTGATTTATATCAGTGTGAGACATTTTTTAATATGTTGGATTGGTTTTTTGCACTGTATCTAATAATATTCGTAAGACGTACACTACGGAAAATGTGGAAATATGAGCCAAATTTATGTAGCACCAAGTAGTATCAAATATCACTGGCTTTTCACAATGCAAATTGCATTTTTTCTTTCTTTCTTTTTCCCACTCTCTGTTTAAAACATGAACATTAAGTAAAACAAAAGGGTCACATTTAGAAAGCAGAGATGAAAATGGGTGTTTGCTTTGACATATGTAGTTTAGGCTATGTTTAAAAGGTAATAGAACACTATATGTGTTTATTTCTCCTCTACCTCAAAGTCAAGTGTGTGAGAGTAAAGTTTTCTTTTAGATCTTATTGTCACAAATGTTACAAAGTTTAAAAACACTAGAGACTTCTTTGTGTTATCTGTGGTGGACCTGTGGACTGAACTGCTCCTAGTTGTCGCTGAGACAGTGGACTTTTAAAATGAATGAATCATTTATGACCACTAATAATTTCTGTAACTATGCAAGACAGAACAATGAATTCAGCATCAAAATTGCATTTTTCAGGAAGTAAGTTTTAGTGAATATGAAAAGAGTCA
Source organism: Cephalopterus ornatus (assembly GCA_013396775.1). NCBI lineage: Eukaryota > Metazoa > Chordata > Aves > Passeriformes > Cotingidae > Cephalopterus > Cephalopterus ornatus. The sequence goes on along the minus strand of VZRE01006242.1, from coordinate 399,279 downwards.
GAAAATAATTTCTTCTCAATTTCAGCTATCCCTGACTATAAAGTTAGTAGCTGTTGCTGTATGAAGGCAAGAGGTGAGATACAGATTGAGGTTTCAGTTCAGTGCAGTTCTCTTCCACATGGAATACGAGTCTTCCTTTATATATGAGGACCAATTTCAGCAAACAAAACAATGTAAAACTGAGATGACCATAAGAAAATTCAGAACTGATCTCAGAGAGAAACAGGAAAGATATGCGCTGAAATTCAAGAAGCTTTATGTATATTTTCATCAGTAATATAAAAAATTACATAAACCAATGAAATTTCATGACTAGTGTCACAATCTCAGTGCTTGAGTCTACACCCTTCTGACCTCAGTTAAACTCAGAATTGTCACCTTGATATAAACATCCTCTAGTCTACACAAAAAACAGCTTGTCTGTTCTAGGTAATGAGGGGAGTTACAAAGCTGGTGCGGCTCATTCAGAAACAGTTACTATGGAACTTGCACATTACATGTGTATTTCTGCATATGTGTGAGGTAGGCACACGTGTGATACAGAGCTGGATAAAAATGAAGGAGGGAGTTAAAAAAAGATTCATAAATTAATTATACTTTCCATTTCCAGTAATGGACAATTTTAAGGTCCTCACATGAGACTTTAAATATCTGTAAACCACATCTCATAACAGATGCAGAACTACAATTACTTTACTTAACTTCAGATTGCACTTTGAAGCATATAAAATCTCAAAGACAACTAGAGAGCACATACAACTTGCCCTGAAAAGTCAAGCTTTGGGAATTCAGGCTGCTTCTCAATGTACTAATCATGGAAAAGCATAAGAAGTTTAGAAGATAAGTCACAGGAAATGTGCTCAACAGCATTCTTCATGATTTTGCCAGAACATGAATATATCAGACCTCCACTGAGGTCTATCTGCCTGTGTTGGGTCCATTGGGAAACATTCTTCACAGCTTTCATTTGGAAGAGCATCTAAAAAATGTGAAGGATGATGGAAAATCAGATCCATCAAAATCAAAACATAACCTATTTGAATAGAACCTAAGCTTGTTTTCATTATTACAGCAAGTCTCCTATGATACAAATCATCATATTTTGAAACGTGATTGTATTGTAACAAGTGATTCAAATAATTTTCAAACTGGCATTATGGGTAGACTGCTTGCAGTACAGTTGTCCATCTGGAAATTTCAGATTTTGTTTATCCATTTTCACCGGAATTCTAACACATCAAATACTTAGAGCTGCAGAAAATGACAATGCCTTTTGACTACGCACTGTCTCAGTAAAAACTTGTCAAATGAGGAATACTGAAATCAAAACAGGTTTTTGTGTGTGTGTCATTCCATAAATTTCAGGTTTTCTGGCTACTGGTCCAAATTTTGGTTACTACTTCAATACCATTCAAGAAGAAAAGCAGCACTCAGATAAGTGACAATTATATAGCATGAATAGTCAAGTGGCATTATATGTGTGTAAAAATAATAATCTTCTGCCTTATCAAAAATATGTGGAGCAACTGTTGAGGCCTCTTCGCTGGTGGCAATCATACTGTGGATGAGAGTAGACCAGCCTCACTTTGAAATTATTGAAGCAAAGCATTTGGAAAGACATATATCTTGGATAGTGGAAAATTCGGTAGAACTGAACTTGTCCTAGCTGGAGGTGTCAGCTAGGAAGCGAGTTTTTAGGCATCTGTAGACTCTGGGCTTGGCTTAGGAGTCAAGCCTCAACTTGAGAAAAAAGTGAATTCTCGTGAAATATCCACTTGGACAATTGTAAATCCCTTGTGACCAGCTGTTCCCACCATCTTAGATTTACACAAGACATAATAAAGAACCAAAGAGGAATTTAAAAGCAAACAAAAGCCAGACCAGCAGGAGAAGGTTTGGATCCCAACCTGCCTGAACTTAGAAAGGCTTACCACACTACTCTTCAGCTTGAGCCCATCTGCAGTTTTAAGTGTGCTTAAATTAAACCTTTACAAGTAAAAATAAAAATTTATTTTACCACTAACTCTTTAAGTGTTATCTTAACAGCTGGGTAAAGCATTTGCATTGAAGTTCTGACTAATTCAAATGCATTGCAGGATACATGGGTTTATGAACACAAGTCCATTCAAAGAACTCTGCGATGTACTTGTCCACAAACACAAGCTCCAAAATCTCTCTTCTTAGTCAATCTCTCTTACTCAATACATGCTCCAAATTCCTCTTCTTCTACTTTCTCTAATACTCTCAAGCACTTCATGCTTCCCAAAATCAACTAATGTAAATGGAGACATAAAATGTAGAGGAGATGAAGAATAATATATCAGTGTTAATCTGATTCCCTTACAAATAAGGAAAACCAAGCCTAAAGGCTCATTTACCCTGTAGAATCTAAAGATTTCAAGATTAAAACAAGCCTAGCCTGCAACATATAACAACCATAGGTAAGGCAGGGCCTTCACATGTATTTATCCATATTTATTTTTCAAGTACACAAAGTGTATGTACCACAATTCTCTGAAAACTTTGCAAAATGTATCATGCCATGGTAAGTGGCCATCAGAAAATGACCAGGACAGCTAAAGTAATCATTTATAAATCAACCTAAAAAAACACTCAGTAGATTATTTGCTGGAAAATGCAGCTAGGATGATAGCAAAGAGGCAGATAAAAGATTTGAACATATTTAATTGTTTTGTCTGAATATTTTTTCAGGAAAATGGTTTGGTTTTTCTCTTCAAAATAATTATTTTCCTTTCAAATATATTTAAAATTAATAACTCAATGTTAAAGGAAGGATTAAAAATCCCATGTTGATGTGCAATTTAGTCATTTGGTGCAGAAAATGTCTAATGTAAGCAGAAACAATGTTTTACTTGCATTACATTTGGATTTTTCCTTATTGTGGGATAAACAAAAATTTTTCACTATGAGTCAACTTGAAATATTTTCTTAGTTTTTGTAATTCAGAATTTGAAGTGAAAAATTAATTATTCATAAAGACCCAACGGCAGTTTTCAATGGGAAGAGGCTGAAACTTTCTACCAATTACAAATAAAGTCTTCTTTGATTATTTAAATTCAGTTCAGTAGGTTACTAAGTTCAAGCAGACATGTAGAAGAGAATTGAGGCTAACTTTTTACTTTCCTTGTTTTAGGAAGTCTGCTTCCCCCCATATGAGACACTCTCACACATATTCCAGCTCACATATGTCACACATCATACTGCATGTACATATCAGGTTGCCAATACGTCCTATACTCAAAGCATCACCTTACTCTTCTGGAACCCAACCTGGTCCTGTTAGGATCAGGTCACACAGAAATGAAACTGTTAATAAAGTTATGAATTTGATGTTAAATTTTACTACTGAAAGACCTGCCAGAAATTACGCTGTGCATTTTACCCCATACAAATATCTGGCAAAAAGCCCAGAAGTAGCCACTGAAACAGATATTTTAAAGTTCATCTTCAAGCACACCATGCAACCTGGCTTAATGGTAAATGCATATGAGCCACTATGCAATGAGGCTGACATACTAAAGTTATAGATCATGAAACATGAAAAAGACATTTATTTTCTACTTCAAGATATTCAACAGCTGTGTTTATTCTGAGATTTTTTTTAACAGATAAGAAATCAGAGATACTGCCTTTTCCCTAACAGGAGTTTTATTCATTTTATGAAGCTATTATTTTCTGTCTTAGCCACTCTCTTAGTGGGTGCTTAAAACAACTGCTGAAAGAATATATCTGTGACAATAATCAGCAAACCCAGATTCCTGCGTTTAACCTAGTGAATCAGTCCTAAGCACTTTGCCACCCAGGTGTAGCAGCATTTGAAATGCCACCTGCAACACAGAAATCCAGCATTTCTGATAACTTTTCTTGCAGGTCAGAGTTATCTTAGTGCAGATAAAGAGCTGCCCATTCAACATGCTCTGGTTGTTCCACGCAGCTCTTGAGAGTCCAGCTAGCCGTGGATGCATCCTAACAAATCCTCTGAGGATTCTCCCTATGCAGATATCAGCAAGTCACATAGCTCCTTTTGTGACTAATGCTCTGACTGACATGATGGCTAAGGGATGGCATTCCTCATGCACTGTAAGAGTTTAATGGTCCTCAGCCAAGCATAAATTAGTCATTTTTCATCTTTTTTTTATATTACATGGCCACCCACCAATACTTTTAGCCTTCTTTTAGTTTGAGATTCTGGGTTTTTTTGTTTGCTCACTGTAGCCTTGATAGCAGGCAAAATTTACTAAAACATAACAGAATAACCTCTTTCCTGTCTAACAATTGGCACTGAGAGGAACTTTTAAGTTCTGGAAACTCTTAAGGTCTTCTTCATAAAGCTGATGAGCTCCTCAGCATTCTACAGACATTTTTGTAAAATTACCTAGGCAAGAGTGATCCTAGCCAAAACCAAGATTTATTAAAAACAGAGAAAATGGAATTCAAAGAAGAAGTTTCCTGAATAGCAGTGAACTTAACACTTCAGTGAACCAGGATTTCTGTGATGGCACATTGTAGTCATGGGGTCAGACACATAACTTCAGGTAGTTTGCAAAATAAGGGTACCTGATACAAATGTCCTCTTAAAAAGTTTTATCCTTGCCTGAATATACATTCAAGTACATATATTCCTAGTAAAATATCACAGTTCCAATCTTTTTGGTGTTTATTCTAAATACTTTTTGTGATAGATACACAAATTAAAACGCAGTACCTGTTTACAGAAGAGCATATTCCTCAGGATAGCTCCACATAGCAACACACACACAATGTAGATAGTTAAGTTACTTTGTCTTCTGTCTTTAAACGTAACAAATTATTAATAGTAACAAAAAAATAGTGAATTTACATTGCTGCAGACATCACTGGAGCAACTGACGTAAAAGCTGGAAAAAAGTAACAAGCTTTCATCAAGTGAGAGTTTCTGTTTCTTTCCAGCTCTATCACTTCTCCTAGTAAAAGGCATTACCTCTCTATATAAAATTTTGCCCTATCTTGGTTTACCTAAATATCTCAGAAACATTGAAAGTTAAAAATACCTGCTCATTAACTTTTCCTACTGTTACATTACGTGTAAAGATAAAAGACAAGGAGAGTGTAAAGATTAAACTGTCACTAGCTTTGCTAACCATGCCAAAGGCTATGTGCAGCAGAAATGCTCAAGCAGAGACCCTGGCTTCACAGCACAGTAAGATTTTCGAGGCCATGCCTCAAAGGGTCAGTGTTGTGCTAAGCCAGCCCTGTGTCATTTCCCTGATATTTCCTGAACTGGATGACGTCTACCCACAGCAGGAAAGAGAAGGTCAATGTCCACTACTGGCAGACATGCATGAGAATGGCTGGATTTTAAAGATACCATGCCATGTTAAGACTCTAGTCTGTTTCTGGCCTCAATTTTTCATAGACTGTGGGAAAGAGAAAGGGAATCTATAATACAGTATACATTTTCATGGCAAATGAAAAACATTATACACCTTAAAATATTGTTCTCAAGTATTCCTCATATAATCATAGCCTGCATATGTTTAAATGCACCTATTTATTGAATTCATTGGCTGTACATGTTTTCATCAATATGACTCAGCCATAATTATTTTCACTGGAGTTAGGCACAGGCTTCATAGTTTCCAATCCAGTCCTATTCTTTGTCATCTTTCTTATTCTTAGCTCTGAAATTAAGGCCTTATGTTTTAATAAGTGAAGAAGATACAAGATACACTACTGCCACAACCCAATAAAATTTCTTTTTTTTAGGCATATTCACACTGGGCTGGGTCTTTGTTTATAAAATGGTTAAGGTTTCTAGTTATTAAAAGAGATCAAATATATACTGAACTCTATTGCAGAAATCAGCTTCAGAGTTTTGTTATAAAGCTGTAAAACACAGCACTAAGGAGAACCATAGATTCCAAAGCTCTGTCAGAGAACCCCTTGGGCACTTCAAGAGAGATTAAATCTACAGATTATTCAGGACAAAATAACTTGGCATCCTTTTTGGCACCAGAAAAAAAAATACCACCATTTCTAAGACCTCAGTTTCAGTTTGCTCCTGATTTCCCAAACATCTCAAATTCTCACTGCTGGAATTCCTCACGGCCGAATTCCTTCCAGTTTTCGTTGAAGAGCCTTCTTTACAGAAATATCACAAAATTATCTGATGGCAAAAACGGGTATTTTCTAAATCCACATCTTAACTATCTAATCCCTGCATTTAAGCCTTCATCTTCATTTCAGTCATAACTGAAGGCTCCAACCTTGATTTAGGGAAGTCAGGGGATACAATCCCTTGGTTTAAAATAAGAAGTAGGCAGAATAGCAGGAATATTGTATTCTAACCTTCTGAAAAGCAGTTTCAGACTCTGTAAACGTATCCCCACAGTCTACTGAGACAAGAATAGGAAAAAATACCACCTCAGCACCCCTTCCATCTGTCTAGGAAGGGCAATGCAGACTAGCACAAACTCTATCACTCACACTGGAGTAAGATTCATGATCAGGGTTGTCATTTTATGCTGACCTGATGAAACTGCCTATAAAATATACTATCCATCAGGTGTAGCCCCAAACCCTGTTTTCAAACAGAACTGCCCCATAGAACTGACCATCTGTAATTCGCTGGGGCACCAAGGCTGCATAATCTCAAGCATGTAACACTACTGCAGTGCAATTTCAAAGTAAAATAAAGTCATACTCAACGAAATTACATGATCTCAGTTACCTGTTTTTGCCACTCCCTCCTGTCCACATTAACCTTCCTTTTTTCTCATTATCAGGTTTCATTTGGCGAAGTTTCCTCATCTGGCACCTTTTTCACTGACTTGAACGCTCCAGCCATCACGATGAAAAGGTTTGAAAAGGGCAGCAGATCCCTTTCAGTAGTAGTACAGATTGTTTAGGCAACTACAGTCTCTATTCCTTAGTGACTGGCATCAACGGCAATTAACCATAATGGTGTTTGCAATGTTGCAGTGGCAGAAACACTCATCTGTGCTTGCATTTAAGTCAGAGTGTATATTGCACAGCCTGGTGCTGCATCAGGCAAAAACTCAGAGACTGTACATCTTATTTTCACTTTGAAATTTCATGATACAAGAACTGTACTTCCAGGTAGCTTAGTAGTCTTTTGCTTGTAATGGGGGAGGGCGGGGGGAAGGCAATACTAGGGAAAAAAATGGGCATTTTTCTGTATGGAAAGTATTGCCTTTCCTTTGGAAAAGCCAACTATTCAATCTTTTTGAAATTTGGTAAGAGAAAACCAACTAAATTTTGGCCAAAGCCACACAAAAATAGTTTGGGGGTTTCCCGCAAAAAGCCCTGCAAGTTTCTAAGAAATGTAGATTCTGTCTGGAAGTACATTCAAATAAGTATTTTTCCCATTCAAATAGAGATTCAGACAGAAAGGTCATTTTGGGTAATCTCCTCCTCCTTATTTCGTCAATTATGCTATTGAATCTAATTTCATCAGAAGGAAGTCTCTCATCAACTACTGTATTTAGAAAAAAAAAGAAACAGCTTTCAGGCTGGCATGGGAAAAAAAACCAACCATTTTTATTTGTCTCTGTTGTAGTGGGAACCTCGGAAAAACAAAACAACCCCGCACCACTGGTAAGTCTTACTGCACATAAATCCAACTGCTGATTATAAATTCTGACAATGCTAAAGTGTTCAGTTCAATCTCAGATGAAGCTAAAACCAGGCAGAGCTACTGAAGAGAAAGATGGTGACAAATTTCAAGTAAGTATCAAAATATCTCATCCTGACCAAGAGGATTTATGAGCCTGAAAGCATCTGACCTCAATTTGAAGAACTTTGGAAAATTTTACTGTTGATTTGTTCAGTAGTATTTGAGCACACAAGAATAAAATGCATAATAAGCTATGATCTTTGCATGAGAACATATCTAAACAGCTGAATATATAAATAAGGGGTTTTCTGTAATCCAAGAAAAACAGTAACATATTTGACCAAAAAGAAAGGAACTTTTTCACTTAATTTTTCTCCATATCACTAACAGGTTTTAAATTCACACAGAGGTATAAGACTTACATTCAGAAAAATATGGAGAAGGACAAAGAGAGAGAAAAAAATAAAGCCAGAGAGAAAAAAACAGATTTCACATACACTTTTAATTTAATTTACATGCAGAAGATGAAAAGTGAACTAAAAATTCAGGAACAGAGCACTTAGAATCTATTAGTGCACTTCCCAATACCACAGATACAGGCAAAATCAGAGGATCTAAATGAGTTCATTTAAGGCTCATATTCCTGATATTTTTCCAATGAACATTTCAGACTCATTTTGAAAAACACTCCCAAGACAGATTTTCTTCTGGTGTTTGCCTGAATGGCACTCTTGCTTCTGCATAAGAATGCTGCACTGTTTTCAGATCCATTCCAATACTTTTCCTAGTGTTTCACTTTGAACTGAAGAAAATGAGAATTCTCAAGGCGCACCCTTGTAGAAAACTGAGTCACATCAGGTCACAATGATTTGGCTTTTATGGCTACATAAAACATTGCAGTTGGCACAGATGTATCATAAACAGCTTGCTAGTGATTTTTAACGAAATGTGTTTGCTCGGAAGCCTGCTGAAAGACGAACATCGAGATGTAGATTTTCAGTACTCAATTCTGTTCTTCATGCTGGCAAAGCACCTGCATGTTGTTACAGGCAAATGCCAAACTCTTTGTTTGGAGGCAAGAGTTTCCTCCCTCTCTCATTTATACCCACTTTCATGGCATTCTCATGTAGGCTTTCCTCTCTGTTTATTCTCAGCTTAGTGGTGTGACAGCCTCTGGTGTTCGATCCCAATAGTAAATCTTATTTTCAAAGTACCTTACTTGTCAAGAACCACACTGTAAGATTCATGTGTCTGCCTTCACCAGAAACCATTTTTAAGGATTAGCTGGCAAACCTGGGGTTCAGAAGTTTCTGCCAGTACCAAGAATATCCCTCAACTCCGCTAAGCAATGCTGAGAAGCTTCCAGCTCCCACCTTGTCACAGCTGGGCATGAAGAGGACAGAATTGAAAGTATCAATATGGTGCTGTGAAAGAAATTCATGCAGAAAGCAAGAGGGATGAGGCACTATTTTTTTCCCCAGTTTTACCCTAGGAAAAATTCACTGACTTGAATGGAGTCACCCTGGAGTAGAATTAATATAATACAGTGATAAATCAGGCCTATTGATGCACTGACAGTGCCCCTGTAAGACCTTCTGGAGCAGCCAACCTACTGAACGTTGCTAGCAGCATTGTCTTCCTAAGCACTGTGCCATGCCATTTCCACAGACAAATTGTTTCCTGACACAACAGAGACTGATCTCCATGCTTCCTGCTTAGCTAATGCATTATAACCACATTGTTTTGCACTGGTTGCCCTCTAATTTGTGTGCAAAAGGATTTCTGAGTCAAACACACAGCCCTCAGCTGTGGCAAATCCATCTGGAGTTTTGATTCCCGAAGCATCCAAAGATCACAGAAGTTACCGATGCAAAATGTATTTCCTTAACTACTTTTATGATTTGATTATTTGAAACGCCAGTATAGAAAAGATAGATTGGAATACTGGAGCCGAGAACGCTTTCTAAGGAGGCAATGATAGCCAAACTCCTGGCCTTGAAGTCCAAGGTAGCAAAGGATGCCCTGAAGAATATTTATACAGCTCTTGGCCTTTTTTGGACTTCTCAAAAATTTTCTGCCTTTTCTTTCTGTCAGATATTAAAACCAAGAGGCAGCTTTAGACAGTGAAATATTGTGTCTGATCATAATTGCTTGGTAATTAGCAGCTCTCCACGGCAGCAAGCCAAATAACAAATGTTTCTTCCAAATATATCTAGTCATTGTTTTGATGACACCTTTCCAACTCAAGGCTTTTCATTTCTGGCCAATGTGAAAAGCATCACAGGGGTGGGGCAATGCGAAATGAAAATCAGATTCCTCTTTGGAAATCAGATAGGAGGAAAAATACCTTAAGGAAAGAAAGTTGAAGAATCAGGACTATTCCATCCTTCTTTCAACAACTGCAAGAGACCTTTGATGGTGGAAACATTCTGGTTTTCTCCTGCGGATCCAAAATTTCAGTATATTATGTACTGTTCCAGGCAAAGATAAAATGAGAAAAATCAAAGTTTATATTCAACAGACATTTCATGCCTACTCTGAAAAGTTCTGTCAGTATTCAGAGGAGAGAAGGAAGGCAACCTGAGAATGGAGATAAAATACAGACTACCATCTCTACAAACTGCTCCACCACTGTAAGCAGAAGACAAAAAATCTGGGGATGTTCATCTCGCCTTGGTCTCCAATCCAGTCAACAGACACAGATGCTGTTCTGGACAGAGTCCATTTGGCATTTCACACATCTGCTGTAGGGTAAGAAGAGCCAGTACCTACAGTCCATTGACTTCATTGACTGCATATCCACAAATCATAAGGCAATGCTCAAGGACTATCATAACAGCAAACATTTGCATTTCACATGCCTTTACATTTAGTTAGATAAAGTCCACTTGCTTTCTCCAATCACAGGAGCCTACTGCTCTTGTAGACTTAGATGAAGAAGTCTCCTTCAGAAAAGAACGACTACCATCAAGGTAAAACAATGTGTCTGGTTGTCCAAAATCTTTAGGAAACAGGGATGTCAGAGACAGAGATCTATTGGTCAAAAAATTGTACATTGCTCTAGCCCAAAAGGCAGAAAAATGGAGGAAGTTCTCATACAGAAGGGGTAGTTCCAACAGGTGTTAGAGCTGTTATCTTCCAGACATCTGTCCCACCTTTTCTAACAGCAGGAGTAAATCTTGAGTGTGTGCTCACACTCCAGAAGGCTAACTGTTTCCAACTGCATCAAAAGCAGCGTAGGTAACAGGCCAAGGCAGGTGATTCTGCCCTTCTACTCTGCTCTGGTGAGACCCCATCTGGAGCACTGTGTCCAGCTCTGGGATCCCCAGCACAAGAAAGACATAGACCTGTTGGAGCAAGTCCAGAGGAGGGCCACAAAAATGGTAACAGCACTGGAACACCACACCTACGAAGAAAGGCTGAGACAGTTGGGGTTGTTCAGACTGGAGAAGGGAAGGCTTTGGGAAGACCCCATTGCAGTCTTCCGGTAATTAAAGGGGGCTTATAAAAAAAGAGGAAGAATGACTTTTTAAATGGGCAGACAGTGATAGACAAGGGGGAACAAGGGTTTTAAACTAAAAGAGGAGAGATTAGGACTACTTCTTAGGAAAAAGTTCTTTACTGTGAAAGTGGTGAGACACTGGAATGAGAAGTTGTGGATGCTCCACAAGTGTTTAATGCCATGTTGGATGGAGTCCTGAGCCTTTCTATGATTCTATGATCTCCCTGGTTTAATTGTAAATTGGCTGACAAATAACCAGGGCTCAGCCCAGATGTCCCTCCCTCCTCAGACTAGGAAATTCCATCAAGAGGATGGTCAATATAGTTCAGGAGTGGGTGGAGGTATCTATTGTTTAGGCACTTTCAGACCCCACAGAGCCGCTCTTCTAGAGCCCTCTACAAGCTGAACAGGGTGTTTTGAAGGTTCCACTTATCTTCTTGTATACATTTCCATTTGTTTGTAAAACAAAGCAACCTCCACAAACCAAATAAGACAGAGGGCCTGGGGAAAAAGAAAGTATAGATTAGCTAGATATCCCAAGTATTTACTTTAGACTTCAGTGCTAGTAATGGTCTCTATGTGGATAAAATAAACTAGCACATTGACAAATTAAACAAGCTTGGAAGAATAACAAGAGTTGAAATTATTGCAATTACACAATCTTCACAGAAATGTCAAACTGAAGTTCTCTGAACTGTAAATGAGACCTGAGGGTCAGGTTCTGTCCCAGGAAACACATGAGAAATCTCAACCAAATAAGTGAATTAGCACTAACAATAATCCAGTGCAGGACTGTGTGGGCTGCCTCTTCCCTGGGGAACTTTTCCCACCATTTAGGCTCTGACTTCGGCATTAAAAGTACTGTCTTCTTGTAAGCTCAGTCATTAGTCCTTTCTTGCTCCTCTACTGTTTACTTTTTTGAAGGAAAAACTGATCCACAGCCATGAGCACACAGCATCCTGGGCAGCCTGGCATACACTCACTGAACTCCTTGAGTTCTCCTCACAGAGACAGGTGCCTAAAACACCAAAGAATGCTCTGCTTTAAATAATCACAGTCCTGAGATCGCTTAAAAGGGATAACCCTCATATTTTATTCTGCAGCTTTAGGTCTACAATTTAAACTCAGTTCTATTTTAACGGCAGATACAGTAGGGGGAGGAAAAGTAAAGTAGAATCTTCCTAAATCTAAACACTACATTTGCTCAGCCTAAAGGCAAAACACATCCCTCTAGACATAATTCCTTATGGTTGCCACAACTCCCAAAGCTTTAGGGATAGCTTCCAGTCCAGGATAGCCAGCAGATACTTCACATACTCCCTTGCTTGCCCTCAGCCTACTGCTACACTTCGACCACTGGACCGTTCTGACTTTACACATCTTCTGCACATCACCAGTATGGTGGAGTGCGTGTTTCATCTATTTCCCATTTCCATCTGATATGAACTTGATCCAAATTATAACTACTTTTCATAAGTTATAAGTTGGCAGAGAACTTAACTTGTGATTTTCCAACAGATATGCAATAGATTAGCAAGGGGCTGCACCTACTTATGTGTGACCCTGGAAGCCTTTTTAATGGGATATCATGGAGCATATTTTGGCAGGCCATTGAAAACGAGTTTATTTCACTTGCAAGATCACATAGTCAGCTCAGCAGTGGTGAAATGTGGCAATGAAATCCTCTCATCGCGTAGAGATGATGATCAGCAATACTACCAATAGATACGAAAAACTAACCAAGTCATCCTAGTCAGTGGATCTTACTTGCATTTAAAGCTGACACATACATAGCAATTTGCCTCTGTTCTACAGCAGCTGCAAACTATTAACTATGACAATGAAGTTGATTTTTAAACCAACAAATATGACGGCTATTATGAAAGTTTTACCACTGTCACATGGTGTGCAGTCTTTAAATTCGTCCCTTGCTGTGTGGCTGAACTTTTATTGAATTTTTTTTTAAATTAAAGGAAGGTCATGCAAGGACAGAAAGCCTCTTTGTCAATCAGACTGTGCAGTGCACAAAACTCTTCCAGAACTCTCATAAAAGCCAAGACCAGCATACTGTACTTAAAGCACAGTGTTGCAGAGATACCACAACTGTATTTGACAGATAAAAAGATACTCCCACTCATTCCCCATTGCTTCTTTCCGCCTCCAAAATGCCATCATCTTTGCTGGGTTCTCAGAAAATATAGCACTGAACGATCTATTTGCCAACTGAGGGAGTTTTCAACATAAGAAACCTTCAAAATTATACCCGTGGCCCAAAGCACACACCTTTGCTCTAACGCGGTGGTAGAAACAAATCAAATGAAAACCAGCTCCAAATCCAAGAGCTACACAGAGAAGAAAAAGAAGGATTTTAGCCTCTTTTGACATCAGGAGATGCATTCGAGGAATACTTACAGTGGGATATCATATAAAATGTCTCTCATCATGCACAATTAAATTGTGGCCAAACAACTCTGTAAAAATCAAGATGTAACCTTTAGATAATGTTCATTTTTTCTCCTACAGGCCCAGTCACACAGTACAAAAAATCTTTGAGTTCTAGAAGCCCTTATAACTATTCAGCTGAAGAACTGATTCCTCCTGGTTTCTATTTCCATTCATCTTCTTTCTCACCTCATCATATGAGCTACCCTTCTCCTTCAAAAGAACTGCAGAAACCCACAGGCAGAGCAGGGGGTGAGTTTCACTGTTTTACATAACAAAATCATATGCATCAAAACACACACACAACTTCCCAAATGTCTGAGGTTAGTTATCCTTCATGTCCTGACAAGTTACACCCACCTTTCCCAGAGGAACTAACTCACTTCATAACAAATCCCAGACTTCTGTTAAAACAGCAAATAAAGTAGGACCACCTACCATCCAATCCTGCAAACACTTACTGGTAGACATCCTTGCATGCCTAATGCCATGCACAACCTCAGAGTTTCAGCTGGTCTGTCCTTGTAACGAAATGCCGTATCTCCGGCAAATGTTTCCAGAGTTATGCTCCATTGCTAGGTCAAACTCAACTCAATTCTGTAACCCCTGTTTACAGTCAGCCTCCAGCACTGGCTTATGTTGGAATAATTTATAAGAATGAAACACAAGTCTGGCTTTCAGGATAAGGCCCCCAGTCAACATGTGGGAGCATTTATGACTCTGAGAGACCTACGTTAAAAAATAACTTAAAAACAGACTGCATTTCCCTATGAGTGCCCTGTTTTCCCATGTTCCAGTTTGCTCTTTCAAAAAGGCTGGTAGGCTGAGATATTGGTCACTATGTGAAAATGACAACATTCAATTAAAACAATAGCAATTTTCAAGTGACGCTTTTTTTTTCAATAGATGTATCACATTCCTAGACATTCTATTAATTAGCAGGCCCTAGGCAACACATTTGGTAAAACAGAACAATCTGGCCTTTGATTTTTATCCAGGCCTTACCCAAGATCACACAGAGGTAGCCAGGCTGCTGATAGATCCCCCACACAGAGCACACACCCCCAGCAAACAGCTGTGCTAAGAACTGCATGTAAACCACTTTTAAGGGTTCTCAATCTGCAGAGAAAGAAAGAATGATTTATTCATTAATAAAAAACTGCTGGTGTTGGACTGGACAATCAGAATTTGCTAAATGGACTCCACTAACGAGTCCCAAGTTTGCTTTTGCATCCTTTTTTCCAGTTACCTGTTTCAACTTTAAAAGTCATGCTGGATGAAAAACATATCCTGAATGTTTTCTATCTTTCAGGAACAGAAATTCAAACAAGCCCATTACTTTCAAAGTAAGGAGGATATTAATATCCTGATGAGCATCTAAAATTAGTAGCATCTCATGTTCTACACCTACATGATGGTTATCTAGGAACTGGCATCCTTGTTATACCTTTTCTGGATGGCTATAGTTACAATCCATCAGTACACTGGATGAAAAACATCATCTCAACAGATGTTGTAAGATGCCAGCTGAAACACTCTAGCTTTTGATACTCCCACCTGCATTAATAATTTCTGGTTGCATTGGATAAAGATCTGTGAGTTCCTTCACGTTTAGGAATTTATTAAGGTAACCAAAACTTTGGAATCTTTCTTACTGGTTGTATTATTCATTTCGTCTGTAGACAATAATGGCCCTCTTACATTAGGGATAATTAGGGCCTTAGATGGGCTTTCAAAGACATTTCCACATTTTTCAGTGATGCAGCAGACTAAAACAAAATCCAAAGGGAAAAGGGGAGGAGTATTTGATCTTGAAAGCAGCCAGACTGTCTGGAGGATATATATTTTGAAGGTTTTATTGGTAGCCCTCAGAGAAAGGCAGCTATGAAGGCTAGCAAGGGCTATGTGGGTTTGTGTGGGAGGGGGTTAAGTCTAATTTGTAAATGTCATTAGCCCTGACATTTGAGAATAGACACTGCATTGTGTTGATGATGAAAGCAACCCTAGTTTTCTTGTTAATGGCAGTGATTCATTCTTTCTCACTCAACTATTGTTCCCATTTACCTGTCAAAGAGAATTACTTCTTATGTGTTCCCAGTTGCTGATTTCTGGGGAGACTATTCAGATGAGCAAAAGCACAGGAGAAGAAATGCACTAAACAAGCAAAGCTCTGAGAACAACATTAGTGGATCTCTGAAAGGGTGTGTGGCCTTATCCCCCTTGTCTACTCTCCCTTGCACCTGAGAAAACCATGGCTCTCTTCTACTTTACTCAGAACTTTCAGGCTCCCTTCCTTTCAATTCAGGATTATTCCCTTAAACCCATGATTTCGAAATTATTTAAAATAACTTAAAATGTGTCAAAGTTTTGGAAGCTTTAAATTACTTTAAACCTATGTGTAGCCATACATTTGGTAACACAAAGCAACCAGCCTTGGATTTTCCACTACAGCCTTACCCAACTGTACAAAAGCAGCTATGGCCACAACTGGCCTCCTATAAACACATGAAAACACACAGAAATCCCACAAGGGCTCTCAGCCTATTACCCTCACAGAAGTCCATACACTAAGTTTTTTTAAAATTGTCTTAAAGCCATGCAATATCAGGACAATGACAAGGAGTAAGTAAATCAAGGCTGAAGCCTGCACACAGAGCTGTCTCTCCAACAGTCTGTTTTGTAACATGCCTGGCTACCGCGCTCAAATTCTCTGTTTTTCACTTGGCGAACTGCAAACCCAACACTTCTCAGGCTGCCTCCCCTCCTCCCCAGCAGACTGTGACACTGATAGATGGGCCTGATCCCTTGCTAAAGTGGAAGAGCTGCATTGACGTCAGTGATGATACTTCCCTTTCTTGCAACTACCAATCTGGCCCTCCCACTTTTACAAATGCCCCCGAGGGGACAACATGAAACACAAAGCTTGGAAAAGTACAGAACTATGACTTGGGAACAGCCCATGGCACAGATTAGGGGACAGTAGCCATAAAGAGTTTGAATCCAGATGTGAAATTCCCCAAGGCCAGGACTATTCAAACCCTATCTCTTCTGTGAAGCAAACAAGTTAAATTAACTATTGGTTCAACCTTACCCATAAGACACAGCTTATTGTGAACAACTCCACATGAAGATCTTTGGAAGCAGTTTACTTTGGGACATGCAAACAGCTATATGTCTGCCAAAAGGCTGAAGTATATTCCACCCTTGGTGCAGCCAGCCAGGACCGCTGCAGCAGGCAGGGCAGACAAGCCGACAGACACACTGGGGTTTGCTCTGTGCAAATACTTCTTCTGCCCAGGGAGCACAGAAACCACAGCTGCAGCTCTGCCAGTGGAGCAGAAGGTGTCACGTCCAGAGACAGCAGTGGGCATTCAGCTGACCGCAAGCAAACAAAGCCTAAGTGGAATGTGGTATCCTCAATTTCATCTTGGGTTTCAAGTGACTAAGTGAAGAGATGCATGAAGTTCATGTTGAGTCCCCAAGCCACCAGGTGCCTACTAAATAGAGCTAGAGCTCTCTCTAAGCTGCTGCAGCCAGCCATAAAGGTAGCTGGGCTTTGGCCATGCAGAATTCCCACAGATTTCAATGGGAATTTCAGTGTTCCAGTCTGGACTCCAAGAATGCAGTGCTGGACCCAGAGCTCTGACGGCTGGAGCCGTATCCAGTATCAGCGTCTGGCAACACCCATTTGTAAAACAGTGACTCATTCACAGGCACAGCTTTAGAGGGACAGACAGGATGACTTTAATCATACATTTCCATTTCGTTAACAAAGCTCAGTAAAACCAGATGAGCATCCTGGATGATAATAGTTGGTATTCATCTAATGACTGCAGTGATCCACTGCCACATTTAGGAATAGTTTTATGTCCTACAGAATGCATCGTTTTCATTTGCTTCAAGAACATAGCAACTAATGGGATCCTGAGGCTAAGGACAAAATAACAGTTCAAATACTCATTAATTTTATTTAGGGAACAGGTTTTGGTTTTTTTCTGAAAATCAGAGGCATGGAAATACATTACAGAAAGTAATTTGAAAGAGAGCATCTTCAAAAGTACCTGAGTGACTTGAGAGTCTGGGACACCAGATAAATAAGCTGTCGTTAGCACTTTCCATTCATTGCAAACAAGAGAGCAAGTGGTTTGTGCAATGGACTGTATAGGTAGGGACATTTAGTTCAGGCAGCTACTACGGCAAGGTGCTCATTTGTCATGGCTGCACAGCCCTTTCCAAAGAACAGCTGGGTTTCCATTCAAACATACAATTTTAAGTCTTTCCCACTAACACTAGCATACGTCAATCCTCAGACCTGACAGAACGAATCTGGAAGCAGATTGTTTGTTAAGGCTGGACTTTGGCACTGGATTATTACTCGAGGTTTCTTTAAAAAGAATGGGCAGCCCTTAGGACACCATTTTTCTGGATCATCATGTCTGTTTAACCCTTCTAACATATTCAGGATGCACTTTCACGGCAGATTCGCAAACAGATGCAATTCCCTCTGCAAGTGCTCTAAGAAGCCCAGACAGAAACTACCTCTGACTCTAAAGTCCTATAACAGCATCCCTCTAACACTGAACCCAAGCTAATATACCCTGCTTCCCAGCAGAACCAATTAGTTCAAGCTCAATCCCACATTAGTGATGGCTACACAGCTTCCCATTCCCAGGCAGCTTTCATCAAGCCAGCTTGGAGCACAGACAGAGTGAGTTCATAGAGTTCATATCTGCCAGCCAAATCCTGAGTATACATACCTTCAGTTGACTCAAGCAGTTAGGAGTAGAAATGCAGGATGAATCTTGTGCAATATTCTCACAGTCCGATAAAGGCTGGCCTTTCTCACTAGTTTGAAAAGCCTGTCGGAGCATGGAAATTTCCTTTGCTTTCTGGATTGATATAACTATTCCTTACTTTGTGTATCAAAACTCTTCCTTGTTGACACTTTCCCAGCTTGACAGTAAGTCCTGCTCCACATAGAAAACTGAGTGCTCTCCTGCTCAGAGGCACATGTTCCTTCAGGATTCCCTTCCTCAAGAAAATATAAAACCAACATGTGCTCAACCAAACTCTTTTCATTAATTTAATTTCCCACATTCTGTAAGGTGACAGGTCCCCAGGGAATACCAGCACCTCACAAAGTATTAGTCAGCGATGAGACAGACTGATTTGAATTCAGCACTGCAGTCTGAAAGCCCTCTGGTTAAGATCGTGGCAAACAGCCAACACACGAGATTTCCTACAACTGCACCCAGCTGAGAAATGAGATAAACATCAGATGCTTTGATAGAATAAAACTTTCTACAATGCACACGAATCCTATTGCTTTATCTTTCCATAGTAAAAAAGCATAAATGATAACTAAAAACTGGTTTGCTCCTGCATCTTGTTCACTTTCAGCTACAGCCCCAGTCTCCTGTGCAGTTCCACCATGTCTCTTAGTCACCTTTCTAGATCTCAGGCTAATTTTCACCCACCATTTTTGTAGCAAAACACTTCACAGTAAGTTTGTCTGCTGCCTCTACCCAGTGCATAATCTAGGTTAATCCCTCAAATTAAGTGGAAACTACATTGAAGATCTGCAACACTTCTGATCTCAGCTTGAATCAGGAGTCAAATCTAAGACAGAAAATTCATACAAGCCAGTTCTCTTTACCCTTCCAAATAGGTTTTCTGCTGTCTTCTCAGTGTTCTCTGCTACCATCTCCACACATGCAGGAGAAAGGTCCCCTCATAAAAGAACTTCATCATGGTTACGTTTTATGAACTAAACCAAAAAACCTGTTTGACATTTCAATCATAGCTCATCTAATTTTGTTATTTGTTGACTCTAATAGGTTATTCATTTACAAAGTAATCTTAGTAATCAGGCACCAGTTTCTCAGTAGTATATTTGTCCAGATTCATTATTGTCCACAGAAGTATCTGTAGTTCATTTATTATTTATATTTTTAGATCATAAGGACAATTTCTCCAGGCTTATACAACATTTCTAGTTGGGCAACACCAACCTGTCAACACCTCTTTCTCCTTTTCACAGAAGCTCTTCAATCAGGACTGCAGCATCTGTACATATTCTAACATCTGCATAACCTCATCCACTAAGTCTCTAATATTCACTTACATTTGAGTTTGTAGTTTCCAAACTGTTTTAGATAGAGCCTGTAGCAGTCCACCCAATACAGTAAAATCTGTCTAGCTTTTAGGACTAAAGTGGTGTTAAAACATTGTGATTTTCATGCTTTGCTTGATGCATTTTCTCCTGCATCTTCTGCTAACACTTTCCTACCAACCTGGGCAGCAAAGTAGTGGCAGGTCTTATTGCAGCACCATAAAAATCTCTCTCATTTTGACAATAAACTAACAGGTGGGAAAATTTAGGTGTGCAAACTCTTTGAACAGGTTATGTCTATTTGTTATTCATATGCTCTCAGGAAGCCATCCAGGAACACTAATCATAGAATGTGCAATAAATGTAAAGGTAAAACACCCAAAAATGTTAATATCCTACAAATATGTACCTACTGGTTGGAGAAAAAAACAATGCTGCCTTCTTTTTTTACTGTCCTATTTAGCTCTTCCCTTTCTCTTGCCTCAGTAAATACCAAAAGACCTGTAATGATGAAAGCATGGTGGTGTCTGTGACACTCTCATTCATGGTCCAGGAGCAATACACATTGATCTCCTGCATGTAAGCATGTCTTCCTCTGTTGTACAGGCTGAGAAACCATCTAGCCTATGGTTACTTTGCCAAAGGAACTTTCTCTTTACTCAGCTCCTGGCTTAATAACAACAATGTCACTCAGCATTTTTAATCACAGTTTCTTGTATGTAGCCCATTGTTTATGTGCAGCACTATAAGGTGTGTAACACATACTGTCTCTCGCTTATTTTCATAAGCTGAAACTAATTAATGTCGTTTTGCATGCCAAGGATAAGAGGACAGCTGGAAACTATCAAGGGGAAATCCAAGCAGTACATGAGCTGTTTCTTCAGTCAGCTGTTTCACTGCCCAAGGCACACACACATGCACTCACAGCTTCCTCTCTCAGGTCCAGTCCTACTCTAGCTCTACCACTGTCACTCAGAAGTCATTATAACTACCCCAGCTTTACAGTGGCAAAACAGAGAACAGGCTTAGGCCCAAATATCCTCTTGGTACTTCAAATATCCCTGTTCTATCAAACCTTGATACTTAGAGCCTTCTGGGGACATAGACAATCAGGATAAAATAGCAATTATTACTACATAATTGCCTTAGACTATGCTCAGAAGTCTTTTCCAATTCCCAAATAAATGTCCACACACTCAAGCCACAAGTCTTAGCCTACATATGCCATCAGTAGACATATCTTTGTTATATCTCCTGGAGGCCAAACAAAGGGTTTTTCCTAACCATGAGGAATAGAAGCAGAGAACTGAGGCTCACTGCAAATGCCATCTTACTTGTCTTCATTTTCTGTGACAGTACACAGGCCTGGTAACAGTTTTCCAGAATGCTTCTGCTGACCTCAGTTTCTGGGATAGTTCTCCCTCACTTAACCCTGAACCTTTCACATACACATGAAGATAAACACCCAAAGTTCTACATGCAAAGACTTAAGCAAACACATTTTGAGCCAGATGGCATAGGCCAATAACCTGCAAAGGTCCACACCCACACAGAATTACACAATGGACCACACGTAATTTGGAGTATGCCATTTGCCTATCGCCGAGAATTATCAAGATCAGTCATTTCCAGAAACAGTTTGCTGGTCTCAACGGATCAGTTACACTGCATTTATTTTTGCTCTAAGCAATACCTTCTATGCCAGTCATTCATACCAATTTGGGAGTTCACTCAGATCCATCCTTAACACTTTTCCAGGTCCTCAAGCTCAATAACATTTAATTCACCAAGTGGAATTCCTCTGGCTCTTTCCTGCAATCCTAATTTCAACTTTGTCCTGATGAGCTGCCAGAGACAGTCTACTGCACAGGGATCCCAAATTCTACAGTCCAACAGCAAAACATGACAGCAAATCTTTCAAAAGAAAGAAAAGACTCCACAAAACATCATTGGAGCACTAACACTTCAAAATGTGAATTGGAGCTCTAACACTTCAAAATGTGAATTCATACATCAGTTGTAACATGTTCAAACCTCGACAGTTGGCTAATGCACAGACCTCTTCTGAGTCAGTGCTCCACAAAGGCTGAGCACGAGGTACCTCACTGGTATCTTGGGTCCCAGCTTTAATCTATTGAATGGCAAGTGGGTTGAGTCAGGAAAGCCAGCACTCCAGGCAAGATTGACACAAGAACTTTTATCCATGCACAGTAAACAATACACCATTTAACTGATACCCTCAGTGATTTTTTCAGAACAGATACAAAGAATAGAAGTGAATTTCCAGGAAGTAGCTCCTGAACTCATCCAGAACATAAAATTACAAGGTATTTTGTAGATTTGCAACTGACATCAGAAAGGCCCAGCTAACAATCCAATTAATCTCAAAACAATAACAGCCCTTAATCTAACATATATCAGCAAATTCCTGTTTCTCCCTTTTCTAACAAAAATAACAACACTGTAGTTGCCAGTGCATTAATAAGGTCCTATTTTTGCTCCAGAGACTGAATCGAACCTTTGTTCTTCACAGCAAAGGATTAAGAAGGTTGCTATTTTGGTAATGAGATGTGGAGAGGTACTTACTTTGCAGCTGAGATCCAGGCTGGATGCCTGAGAAAGGAATAAACTCTGTTACCTCAGATGAACTTTATTTTTATAATCAGTATATCAAACTCTGTTAGTGTGATGCATATCATTAGCAATAAATAGAGACTATTCATGAATAATTACAATTTGATAGAGTATTTAAGCTCATTTACAAAATATGCCTTATGTTGTAGATAAAGTCATGAATGTAGATTTTAAGATAGCAACACAAGCATGCACATAAGGAATTAGAAGTAGAAAAATTACTTACTTTCTAGGCCGCTTATTGGTCAGCTGCTTCTTTTTTTTCACACAGAATCTAATTTTTTTCTGGATATCTCACCTCTTTTAACAAGAACATCATGGAGAAACACTGTCATAAAGAGACACAAAAAAAAAAGTGTCAGAAAAACAGCACATGGACAGGGACAAATAGGAGAACACTCTGAAAAGAAGATCAAATCATAGGACACAGATCCAAGTGCTGAGGCACCAACTCAGTGCCCAAAATGATTGAGAAAACTGTTTGTGAGGCTGGAAAAGGAAGCAGTGACCTGTGAAAATGAAACCAACTTCATGAAAACATTAGTCATACAAAAAATATGTTGTTTATAGTTATCATAACAACATTTTTATTAAACAAACATGTTTGGTATATAAAGTTGTTGCAAGTAAAACATTGCCAAAGGACTAGGGTAGGTAAGGTAGTGTGGTTAGAACTTGGCACCACTTCATAATTACATAGGGATCAACTTCTTGCACTTAGAAATGGAAATGTTTGGGGCTTACATCAGAGGAGGTCCAAATTTCTAAATGAAAAGTATTTTTGTAACAAAATCTAGGAGCATCTTCAGATATAGCAAACACAAACAGAAGTGAAGGCAAACAGAGTCTCATCATTTCATTTGCATCCTGCCTATTGGACGTTGACATGATGAAGTACTTTGAAAATATGACAAACATTAAAGTATTTACTAACTCTTACTTCCAGTATTTCAGGGCAGTGTATTTTAAACATATTTTTTAAAGATCCACCATGATGCAAAACAACCGCAGAAACAGGTAGAATGTCAGAGAGAAATTGCTCTATTGGTCATTGCTGATATCCTCTGGGAATGCTGTTTTATGTCTGACAAAACTGCACGATTATCTGCATCTGATAATCTCTCCTTCTCTAATGAACAGTAAGAATAGAACACTAACAATCCACAGGGGTTCAGTATATCTGAGAGCATAGTTGCCAGATTTCATAAGGAAACAAATCTTATACAGACAAGCTTTGTCTTCATGAGTAGTCACATGCATATTAACCTTTCAATAATTTTTTTGGACATCATCACCAATTTCAACTATATCTGATAAAAGCAGACACCTCAGAAACAATTAAGTTCTTAACATCATGCAGGAAAATTGTTGGATGGGTGAACATGATGGACTTCATTGTGGTCCCAATAAATAAAAGGTTTCAGTGTGAATATTACCTACTAGGCTTCAGAGAATCCACTAGTATTGAGCTATCAGGAATTTCCTAGTTATTGGAAAATCTCCTGTTGGAGCTTATGCCTTGTTGGAAAACCAGAGAATCCAGTGCCATAGGAAACAACACGTTATTCATTCTGAGCTCCAAGTAACAGTTTTTCAAAGTGAACGTGAGTGGAAAAGAAATTGTGCTCACAAGTTTACATTTGCAGGTAACATTTTTCTCAAACATGAAAGAATTGGGCTCAATGAGATGTGACAGAGGAATACTTTTTGGCCTGTAATACACAGGCAGTCAAAATGTACACATAAACAGTCCTCACTCCTAGAGTCTACAGAACATGCTAATTTCCTTTTACATTCTCCAGCAGGTTAACTAAAACAAAATATCTATTGACAGCAGAAAAAAGCACAAAGTTCTTCAAGGACTGACATCTGAGTATCATTATGAAGTTATGACAGAAGATCTACCTGCTGAAGCTTTCACCTTTGTTCTCTCCAGAAACATTAATATTGAGAATAATTGTAGATTATAAAATAAGTACTTATATGAGTACTTTAAGAATTTTCAGCATGGTTTCATTTTCATATCATAGTAGAAGCACTTTGTAACTCAACTGTTAACTTTCACTAAAAGGTCTTAAAGGCCCCGACCCTGAAGCTTCATCCACATTGGTGCAATTCTGTCAGGTCTCAAAGACAGCTCTGTTTACAGAAAAGAAAAAGATCCCATCCATGCAAGTCTGGGAACTGAAATGTAATATGCAGATTTTGCAGAGACATCCCTAACACTTAGGTATCTGAATACCTAATGGAAGTTCTTTGGACTAATCCCTAGGGGGAATAGGTATTGTAGTTGAACAAAATGGTTGAATAAGAAATTCTGGAAGTGGCAGTTTCATTAGGGAGAAAAAAAAAAAAAAGGCATATTTGAAAATTAAATGCAGAAAATTTGGCTTCCATAGGGCGTGGGGAAATCAAATGGAAAAAAATATCTTCCATGCTTATCTTTCTTTCTGAGAGCTGACTATGCCTGCCCCATGCAGCCTATAGACAATGAATGGGCTGAATGGACACCTGCAGGACAAGGGAAATATTCAGCTGGGTGACAGCTTTAACATCTGGCTTCAGTTTCCAAAAGTACAATCTGAGTTCTGATGGATGGATAAATGGATGAGTGAATGGATGAATGGATACACAGATACATGGATACACGTACACACATTTTTCTTTTACAATGCAAAAATCTTCTTACGATCACCTGAAATGCTCTCTCACTCTGTGCAAAATACGGCTACAGACTTAGGCATTTCTATGACAATAGACTTCCATGTTTAAATTATGTATTATCTCAGACTTTAAGACTTCATAGAAGTGTAAAACAATTAAGCCTCTGCATTTAAATGAAATGGTTTAGCGATCAGCATTCTTTCTACAGCATAGTTAGCAGATCCCTCAAGTCTCTCTTTCCCAAATATATATGAAATGCCAAAGTCAAAAGTGAAAGAATATGTCTGATGTGTCATTCTTGGTATCAGGGAAAGGCCCAGGGTTCCAGACATCAGTTAGAGGTTTTACCACTTTCAGAGCAAAGAAAATCCAAGTTAAATGTAAGTTATATTTATATGTATAAATAGAATAGCCATAGCCTTAGTGACCTTTTACAGAAGCTGCAGAAGCAATGCACCAGTGCTCACTGGGTCACAGAGGGAGAGGGACAGACGTGGCCCTCAGCACCCTGCACTTGCAGTAGTTTGGGAACACTGGCAGGAGGCGTCCTAGATCCTTCTTCCCTTGAACAGTCACTGTAAAATCAACAGGTGTTTAGAGTGCCCAGACTTGCTGAAAATGAAGCCATGGTTGTCTCAGCTTGGGCAACCACACTTAGAAGCAATT
The DNA here is from genome assembly GCA_013396775.1 of Cephalopterus ornatus. NCBI lineage: Eukaryota > Metazoa > Chordata > Aves > Passeriformes > Cotingidae > Cephalopterus > Cephalopterus ornatus. The sequence continues at coordinate 373,623 of VZRE01006242.1, read as the reverse complement.
TTTGAAAACGTAGCCTGCAGGGAAATGAGAGTTAGAGCAAAGCTGTCCTAGCTCCCAGGCCTCACACAGAGGCAGCTCTTTAACTATAGGACTCCTTTTTCTCTCACTTCCCCTAGTCCTTTGCAGTGAGGTGGGGCCAGAGGGAGGCATTTTCAGCCTTCAGAGGACCTTTATACTGTATTAAAAATACGGTTTCTTTAATGTTTCCTTTCTCAAAAGTAGTAATATAAACTAACTGAGTGTGCTCTTAGGAGAGCTTTTGGCAAGGGTATGGGACAATCCTGTGCCAAACCTCATCTTTGGCATGAAGAAATAAACAGACTGTGGTTCTGCATAAAGACAAAACTTTTGGAAAGCCTTTAGAATATTTCTCATAATGAAACAGTGGGGGGGTAGTTTTCTTGAAATTCTGAATACTCTCCAGAATACAAATCCAACCTTTAAATATTTTGGTCTCTTCAATTATGAACTGAGTTTGTTCACTAAAAAAAAACGAAACAATTAAATTATGAATGACGGACAGGCCCTGATTTTGAGCAGACTTCATTAAGGCTATTTCCATACCATTTCATCTGTCTATAGTAAATAAAAATACTGTGTCAGATAGGAATGAAATTATTCTCATCACTCTATATTACAGAAAGGGAAGCTGAGATTGAAAGATCATGTGCTCTGTCTGCCTAAAGCCACAAAGGATCCACTGCCCAGAAGAGCAGTGCCAGGTTAGTTTGCTCTAGACTCTGGCTGTTGAACCCTGTGTTTCTCAATGATGTTCCCATTCAGGATACCTGAACAAGAATATCATCAAAAATATGGCAAAGAAAGGCCCGGTCTTGGATTTTATTTCTGGGTGCTTCCAATAGTTTTCCATAAGTAATTGAATGGCAATGTAGATTGTATAAAGGATTTAGAAGAAAAGCAGTCACAATGTTTCAGAAATATTTCAGTAAAAGGGTCCTGACAATGAGATTTCTCATTAACATCATACTTTAGAGAAAAACGCAGCAAGACAATTAAAAGTCAAGAAGCCCAATACCTTTATATCATTTTGATTTATTACCTGAAACCCTGCTGCGATATAGAGTGGATCAACCTCCCATATTTAGCAAACGGGGTTTATCACACATAGGTCTGAAACATGCTTAGACGAAGACCGAGTATTCAAAAAGCTACTGTGCTTTGCCAATACACACAGAATCACGTTGGACTGCCCAGTGTATCATGAGTGTTATTAAAAGAAACTAAATACTTTAAGAACAACTTTAAGAACATTTTAATAGTGTTCTTTTTTGATTTTGGGTGGAAAGGGAGGTTGTTCTCTTCCTTTTAAGGATTATTTTTTCTAAGTACGTATCTAAATCCTACTTAGTTCTGTTTAACTCCAGCCTTGTAAATCCTTTGTGTGTTTCTTTTGCTCTCAAGCCTCTTTAAGCACTTTTGTATCTCTCCTTCCAACAAGGATTTTGCTGCATTTTTCCTCTTTGTGCTCTCGAAAATCAAATCTCTGACTATTATTTGGAGAACTTCTCCCTTACACATCCAAGTCCTCTGCTGTAGGCAACAGAAAAGTTTCAGAATTAATAACCTATGAAAAATGAATGAGACAATTCTCAACTCACATAGCTTTAAAGTTCTCTGCTTACTCCAGCAGATATCTCTGTAGCGGATTCATTCATGCCAGATCTTCAGCTTTTCTCTGCAATAATGACAGTAAGAAAAAAATGTTTAAATACAGATGCCAACATTTTGATGTCACCACAGGACTGTTCAAGCTGGAGCCAGCACCCTGATGGAGGTCACTCTAGACCTTGACACCAGTCTGTCACTTTGAGAAAATGGACATACCTCAACTCCACAACCCTCAGCTACAGCTACATAGTTGACATTTTTTTCAAGCACATCACTGCAAGCAGCAGTGGTTGAGCCCAAAGCTTCAAGAATTTCACTAAAGAATGTATCAGTATCTGGTTATGTAAAGACCTTTGGTTAAAGAATACATAAACTCCAAATACCACCGAGGCTTGTGGTTTGAATTTTCGAGGGTTTTGAGTTTAGGAATTTATATCGCATCTTACTATGAGAAAAGGGAAAGCAAAAACAACTGAGAAATTGTACTAGTCCACTGAAAACTCAGAGCCATATGCTGTCATGCCACAATAATAAACAAAATGTTCGTGTAGGACAGAAAGACAGGCTGTGACCTCCTTTCCACTAATTATCACAAAGCTGTTTGCTGCATTTTTATAAATGCTTTCCTATTTTCACACTTAATACACTTTGTCACAGTGTATCTCCCTCTCATTATTTAGACCCCAGGTTGATCAGTCCAAGCTCTGATGTATGTCCAAGTGCTTCCCAATAGAATTTAGTACTTCTTAGGAAGGAAAGTGAGAAGCTTTTCTTTAAAAAATTCCTCCTTATTTTCATCATAATTCACTCCAGTGTCTGTAGACACGATGCTACTATACAGATGGGGTTTTTTGAAGTTTAAGAGGCATATGGCAACATTTTAAGTTGTAAGTGATTCAGAAGCATTACTGGAGACGTATTTCCTGTAAGTAGCACTATAAAATCAGTGGTTATTTAAAAGAGATTAACAAAACAACAGTGTGGAAGTGGCTGACCTACTGGGAGGTGTAACATGAAGATGCCATGAAGCCAAGAGCAGAAGATAGCTGCATAGTACCTTAAGAAGCCGGACGCTGAGGATCAAGCTGGATTTATACAATAAAAAGAGAAAAGGTTCAGTTGTGAAGAACTTCTCCTGCATGGGTGAGAAAGCTCAAGGCAATATTTTCAACTGAGTAAGCACTAACTGATGAAGGGGAATTCCAAGGCCTGATCCAAGTTAATGAAAAAGGCTTTACTGACCAGGCTCCTCATTACATGATGAAAAGCACAAGCCTTACAGTGAATTCAGGCTCCAGCAGAGTCAGGTAAACCCTATCAATAGAAGTACTGCCGGTGTTCAACTGAAATGCAAATGTGAAAAGGATGTTTATTTCACAAATACTTGCTAGACAAAGTTTCATGACCTATCATGCACATGCACTGAAATACACAGGCAAATACAGACTTCCATTGGATAAACATCTTTAAGGTAATGTGCATGCACAGTAGCTCTGAGGACTACAGCTTGTGTTCACTCCACTGACCTCATTCTCATCCATCTATGTTTAATGTAGCCCATCACAGCAACTGAGTTCTTTACTTGCTAAATACATAATGCGGATACATTTTGGCTTTTTCTAAATTGTAAATTCACAAATTTTTTTCAGGATAAAAAGGTGGGATTTATGCAAACTTCTTTCTTAGCAGATGATTGAAAACACATTTTAAATATGTTTGTCTTCTATTTAACAAAAAAAATATCAGCAGATGTTTTTTGGATGAGCTACATTGTTTATTATTTTCCTAAGATGTCCAAAACATGATACTCATTTAACCCCTAGAGTAGTGACACAGAAATTACATGATGTGCATCATACATCAAATAATAGTCACTCCTGCTGTTCTTTAGACATTTGGGGCTTAATTTGCAATTATTTGCATTTATAGAGCAAAGCTATACAATAGAAATGGGAACACATCTCCTAAGTTGATACAGAATTAATTTTCAAAGGGTGACATGCACCAAAAATCCTATTGCGTGATTAGTACAAACATGTAAACAAAAGAATGAGGAACAGCGTTGTCTGCTAATGGATTTTCAGTTATGAATTTCCATTGTTACAACATGTGATTAATTTACATGTTCAAATTAAGTCTCCATTTTTGCATGTTTAATTATGAGGTATTTAAAAGCATGGATGGGTGTATTTGATTGTAAGCAGCATCTAGGAAAAAGCTTGGCACTTGCAATTTGCTTGTCCTGGTTTAAAATGTTCTCATTACATCATGGAATGAATAAGTTAAAAAAAGGAATGTCTCTGTTCCCAGCTAACAATGAACACAAGTCAAGAGCTGTCCTCCTAATATTTCCCGGAAGGATGTGCATCAGAGATATCTTTTTGACAAATGAACGGCAGAAGGAATCTGTGAAAACAACGTGTCTTTGGAGAGTCCAATAGTGCACATACTGTGGATGCCATTATTTAATCTCATTTTAGAGTTCTCCATTTCCAAAAAATTAAGACAACTGGAAATTTTAGTGGGATTTCCATTTCATGACTCTGTGCCATGCACGAACAGCTCTAGGGACTACTGCTACAATTTTCCTAGTAAAACGCGAGGGTCCAACTGCAAAGGAGGGCTTAGGGTTGTCAAATAACTGGTTTTTTAGTTAAGCTGCCAAGGCAAACAGTTGAAAAAGAATGTTGGTTCAAACTGAACCAAATCCACAATTTTTCCAGGTTTCCACATTAAAACCACTACCACCCCCACCCAGCCCACTGTACTTTATTTAACATGAAATGTTCCCTGTGTCTCATTAGGAAGCATTTTTGGAAAATGCAAATATTTGGTAAATGCAAACATAAAAGACAAGGAAATACAATACAAGATACACAAAATTGTTGCAAAAGGATTGTTCTCTCCGACTTTTTATATATAATTCACTCTGTGCTATACTAAGAAATTCTTCCTGATGCGTTGACTGCAATAGGGTTTGCCGAAGCTTTCAAAGTGAATGCCATTAACATCAGCTTGAAGAATCATTCTTACTCTATTGCTCATTGACTATAAACTATCACTGAACTAGTTTGCATGAAGCGGCTTATTGGACTAGTTTTATTTTGGAATTATACAAAGAGTAATTGCTAGGGTACTCATTTGAGTTAGGAACACAAATTCAAACTCCTGTCTTGATTGGACAGGGCATGGGTTTGAATTAGGATCTGCCTTTCCTTGTGTGGCTGTTTGTTGGAGGATTGTGAGGCAGGTTCTCACCTCTTGCGTTGTAAACGGTTCACTTTGAGTGCAGCACTAAAATGGCCATGATCAAAACTGAGAACATCTTCACAGCCAGTTGACTAACACATCCCTAGCAGAGAGGACATCAGTCCCACAGACTGCTCCTCTGAAGAAAAAAGGTTAAAGAGGAGCAACTGAGAACACACTGCCGTAGACATCACTGCTGCTAATTGTTCATGTCCTGTCCTAAGAGACAGGACAGCACGATCTAAACACCCAGAGCAGAGGATAGAATTCAACCATGTCATCCATCATTGTAGACAGGAGGTAGAAGGTCTGCCTCCCTTCCCATCACTGCCAGTATTCTCAGATTAAATTTTCTGGTAGATAAGAACCAAATTACCCTAAATAATTTGCTCAATGCCAGAAGTGACCTTTTTTTGACACTAATTTTTTCTCTTATTATACTAGAAGATATACACACACTTTTGAGACAGAATAAGTTCTTCAAACAGGAATATCCTGGCAAAGCAAAAAGCCTTCTAAATGTAATAGCAAGCTCTTGTAGATAAAAATCATAATATACTATGAATAGAGTGTATCCCACATATACTCATTGGAGCACACATACTTGAAAATGCTTATATGCCTGAAACCTTAAGGCACTGCAGCTCAGAAGATCAGCTGCCCGCCTTACAGAAAGCTTCTGAAGAAAATCCAGCCTTCATGCCATTCCCACTCATTTCTGCAGTCTGTGCTCTTTTCTGCATCTTGGCACTATTTCCACAAGGCATTTGCTGGACAAGCAGCGAAATGTAGTGTTAAATACCTGAATTCATGAAAGTTTGTGAAGGAATGGCCCTTCTGTTTTGTAAGCACCTATAAAGATGACATAATCATAGAATCATAGAATGTAAGGGGTTGGAACAGACCTTACAGATATTAGTCCCAGCCCCCTGCCATGTGCAGGGATACCTCCCACTAGATAATGTTGCTCAAGGCCTTATTGAACTTGGCCTTGAACACTGCCAGCATTGGGGCATCCACAACCTCCCTGGGCAACCTCTTCCAGTGCCTCGCCACTCTCGCAGTAAAGAATGTCTTCCTAAATCTAACCTAAATTTCTTCTCTTTTAGTTTGTATCCATTATTCCTTCTCTTATCACTAACAGTTCCTGACAATGAGTTCCTCTCCAGCTTCTCTGTAGAACTCCTTCAGATACTGGGAGGTTGCTATGAAGTCTCCACACAACCTTCTCTTCTCATTCTGGACAGCCCCAACTTTTTCAGCTTGTCTTTCAGCTTGCTGCAGTCCTCCTTTCATCTTTGTGGCCCCCTCTAGACTTGCTCCAACAGTTCCATGTCCTTCTTCTGTTGAGAACACCAGAACTCCAGGTGGGATCTCACAAGAGCAGAGCAGAGGGTAAGAATCGCTTCCCTCGACCTGCTGGCCATGCTGCTGCTCTTGGCATTGATAGCAGTAGGAAAATACATTGTAAATACATTTATCAAATGCAATGATTTCTAATATGACACAGAATCAATAATGAGCATTTTCAGGTAATATTAGTCCCTCACACTTGCTGAATAACTGGATGAATCATAGCAGTCCCTTCTCAGAAGATGCACATCTTAACTTCACAGCAGCACACAATCCCAGAATAAACCAGGTTGGAAAAGACCTCCGAGATGATCGAATCTAACCCTTAACCTAACACCACCTTGTCAACTAAATGCTATAGGTATGTAACTGAGCTTGTTGAAATTTTAATTCCAAGTATGTTTTTTCCAGGAAGAGATAGAGAAAAATCTGTTAGAAACAATTAAAAGCCAACGCCATCAGCCATATATTTGGCAACATTTTCTTTGAATGTATCAAATAACTAGGAAGTGACACCCTACTTTCAGCATCACAGGTTGAAAGGACAACAGATAGAAATTTTACGAAGGTTTTCTTCACAAAATGCCTTTTAGAAAATTACAAACTGAATTAAACCAAGAAATTACATTTTTACTCAAATAGTGGAGATTAGGAGGAAATATATTTAAAAGGAAAAAAAAAGTGAAAGTAGTGGGGTTTTTGTTTGAAATTATTAACACATGGAAACATTTCTTTTGAAATTGTATGGCATTAAAATTATTTTTTAAATGTTACTGAATACACTTTAATTTCCTTTGTTCTCTTTTTGATGAAGGCTTAACTGATAATCTCCCACAGTTATCATTATAGTTGAAGCCTGCGTCTATTGCTCTGGGGCAAGTAGCTATTTGCAGAAGCTTATTAGGTTTATTACTAAACAGTAGCTAAGTGGAAAAAACACCATGGCTTTGAAAGAAGACCTGGCATGCAGATAACATTTATGACTGAGTAAATTCCATTAATACTTCTATAAGCAATTGTTGTTTTCTGCCATGTTTTTGTGAGTTTTACTGTGCTTTTCACTTCATTTTAGGCATTCAAAATGCACTGATGATGAATTTTGATTTCCGGACGTTGCACATGCAGCTGGTATTCTCACCACTGCTTTACCTGCCATGGGAACCCAGCTATGGCTGAGGGTACAGGTGGAGTGCACAGAACTTCAGCCATTGCCCAGGAGACACAAACAGCTTCAGTCATTGAGTTACATTCAGAATATACCAGATAAGAACTAAGATCTTAGGGTAAGTAACAACAGCAGTTAAACTATCTGCAATACCACAGTGGCACAGTTATAACATTTCGCGTTATGTGCTACCTTGTACAGCACCACCCGAAGACATTGCCTTTCACTGAACTGTGGCACACTGACCTCCTCAAAAACCCCAACAGATGATGAGAATGCCCTAAAACACAGCTGGATCGCTCGCAGGCAGAGTAATACATTCAGAAAGCATTGTAAGAGCTCTAACTTACACAGCTTTACTTTGGGAGGGCTTTAGTTGAAGCTTTTATATATTAGCTAAGGAAAAGGGCTGTTTATATTATTTCAGCACAACTCCCCATTCATTCCATTTGGATTTTTAACGGTTGCTTTGCTCTTGTTCAGTTAAGGGATCATCACAAATTTGCAGTGTTCTGGACATTTTCAAACATTTCACATATTTTTTTGTCAGAACTGCAATGGATCACATGACATGCAGCTGTGTTAACAGATTTAGGGTTTGGATACTTACAAGCTCTTGCACTCTGGAGTATTATTTTTCTACTCGTTTACATTTGAGAATTACTGGATTTTGTTGGGTTGTCTAACCACAAGGTTAGAATTTATGGGGAAAAATTAAGCAGTAAATAGGTACAGTGTCTTACCTTCGTTTTTCATGTCCTCCCTGCCAGCAGAAGGATTAGAGAGATAAAGCTGGTTTTCTTCTGTGAAACTGCAACTAGTCCAGTCATAAGCTCACAAACACTCCTTTCCGTTTCAGCTATACTTTGACCACACAAGTGTGGTTTACAGATTATGGGAGTTACAAAAACACATGGCAAAGAGCTTTCAACAGCCTGACTTGTGTATCAGCAGGAAGAGCTTCCAAGGGACCTCTCCATCCCTACAGTGCTGAAAAACTTCCAGGGAAAATCTTCCTGGATACCGATGATCTGGTTTAACTCAGGCAAAACTGTACTCTCAGCCAGCTGCTTCATTATGGGAAAGTACCAGTTCACAGAATAAGGACTCATAAACACAAAACTTTATCTTTGAAACACAGATCTTTACCTGCATAAATTCTGATAACAAAAGCAAATTTCTACCAACAGATCACAGACACACTTCATCACTTAATTTCGTAGAGATATGAACAGATCCCATAATTCTTTCTAAAGATGCATGATGCCACCATTAATAAACTAAATGTGGAGTATCTTATTTGAGATTATTTTTTTCTTTCTTAACTCTGCAGCTTTCTTTTAAATACCAACAGCCTCAATTGTGGAATTCAAGGCATGCCTGATACTGATACTGGATGCAAGTAACATCTTTTTCTACTGATAAATTTGCAATTAGACATATGAAGAAGAAAGTAATTACACTATTTTTGAGGGAAATACCTGGATTATCATATCATATCGTATCATACCATATCATATCATATCATATTGAAATATCATAGGCAACACTTCCTAAACAGAAAGTTTACAGTGGAATTTGTTAGTATGGATTTTTGAAAGTGATCTAATTAAAACAAGCTGACTGCACAATGTTTAATGGACAGTTTTTCAAAATCTGTGCTGTGAAGGTTAGAGAAATAATAGCAAATTCTATGTTTGTAGAACTGTCGCCTGCAGTCTTAAAGCAAAAGTGCTTCAGCAGAGACTCAGTAAAGGAGTATAATCCACCTGTCCTTTAGCTGCTGCTACAGGTGGCTCATAGGTATTAGTTTATACCTAGCAGTCTCAACCTCAGACACACTTCAGCATACAAAGTTGGCATTTGATTGCCATCCTCAATCCAGTTTCAAGGAATAAAAATATAAGATGTTTTTAGTGCCCAAAGCGTTCAGATTACTACCTCAAGCCTTCTCTGAGCTTAAGGGAATGATACAAATGATTGTTCTTAAAATTGTCTTAATTGAGAATAAGAAGAAAACTTCTATTATAGAAGGAAGGGCTCAAATTAGTTAATCTATTGCTCAACATTTAGAACTAAATTAGAGGAGATTAGGGTGTAATTCTGACTTCACCTGCTTGCAGATATTTCAGCCATCTTTTTTCAGCTTGAGATATCATGGCAAGATAATTACTATATGCTCATTAACTTGCTTTAGGAAAGGAAAAAATGCAATCATTTGTCAAGGAAGAGCAAGCCTACAGGAGAAACTTGGAGATATTCTGCTTAAGGGACTTGATTGCATCTCTCTCTTGCCCTTGAGGTATTGATCTGGCATAAGGTCTTCATTGCCAAAGAGTGCCGTAGTTCTGCAGCAACATTCTGCTCTGTGAGGAGGAACTTACCGCATTTCCAAACAAGTCTTCATTTGAAATAGGAGTCAAAACATGGCAGCTCTAAGTTTCCTGCAAGAAAATTTCAACACATTCAATCTTAGAAAAAAAAGGTCATTTCATTGTTTAGCAAAAAGCTACTCCAATCCTGAGGTTGCCCCAAGACCTAGAATTGCTTGAGGAACACCCCTTGGGAGGAGGCTATGCTCCGTCAGGGCAGATTTTCAACATCCTGAGAAGTAGAACTGTTTCAGCTACAAACCTATCTGGTTTCACACTCAGCCAGCTCTTATGCACTACACATTCTCTATATTAGTTGAGGTTTGCTCATATATATGAAAGAGAATCTGCATTTGGGCTCTATTCTTATCCAATCACAGAATATGCTGAGTGTGAAGGGACCCACAAGGATCATGGAGTCCAACTCCTGGCCCTGCATCCATTCCCAAGAGTCTCACCATGTGCCTGAGAGTATCTCCCAAATGTTTCTTGAACTCTGTCAGGCTTGGTGCTGTGACCACTTCCCTGGGGAGCCTCTTCCAGTGCACAACCATCCTCTGGGTGACACACCTCTTTCTAATATCCAACCTAAATATCCTCTAACACAACTTCAGATCATTCCCTCAGGTCCTGTCACTGGTCACCACAGAGAAGAGATCAGTGCCTGCCCCTCCTCTTCCCCTCATGAGGAAGCTGTAACTGCAGTGAGGTCTCCCCTCAGTCTCCTCTTCTCTGGGCTGAACACACCAAGTGACTTCAGAAGCTCCTCACATGGCTTCCCCTCAATGTCCTTCACCATCCTCATTGCCCTCCTTTGGACACTGTCTAATAGCTTAATATCTTTCCTGTATTGTGGTGACCAAAACTACCCACAATATCCAAGGTGAGGCTGCCCCAGTGCAGAGCAGAGCAAGACAAACCCCTCCCTCAACCGGCTGGCGATGCTTTGCCTAATGCCTCCCAGGACACAGTTGGCCCTCCTGGCTGCCAGGGCACTGCTGACTCATATTCAGCCTTCCATTGATCAGGACCCCCAGGTCCCTTTCCACAGCACTATTTTCCAGCATCTCATTCCAATACACAGCCTTGCTTTCCTTTTTGTTTCTCCTACAAAGCACTGTCTGCCTGCAAAAAGAACTGGAGGTTAGCAGATATAATCAATAAAATTATTTTTTTCTGAGTGAATGCAGAGGTTAATCTAGTCTTCCCTTCAGTCTTAATGACAACTGCTGACTTTATTGAAAAAAAACCAGTCTGGTATGTTCTCATGAACCTAGACAGAACTGGTTTCTTGCCAAATACAAAGTCACCATGAGGATCAAAGCTTTGCCATCTGTCTCCTTCTACTCCTGGTCAAACCCCTATTTAAGTGTGGAGGGAAAGGGGGGAAAAAAAGAAGCGTATCCAATCCAAGCTATAACGCCTCAAGACCATTTAGTCGAAACTTGTAGTGTTACCCACACTGCACACACTTCACCCCAATCCAAGAAGATGGCAAGCAAAACAACAAGAAGACAAAACCCTTCATTTCATATTTTCTGATCCTCTACCTAGTAGTATATCCTTATTATTACTACAACTATCACCCATCAAGGATCAGGTTCTGACAGAATTCCCATTACACCTCAGCTATCCAGTTACACTGACTTTGCTTCTGCTTTGCAATTCTGCTTAATTGCCTGATAAAAGTCCAGGTGCCTCTTCTGATTCTGGACAGACAAGAAAACAACATCTTATCCTAATTACAGGACCCAATATCCTAATAACAGGACCCTAATTAACAACTGAAAAAGAGACAAGCTGCCACAGGAACCAGAATCACCAGCAAGGAACCAATATACAGAAAGAAAGGAGCAGAGAAGCATGAGCAGAGCATGAAGAAATTAGAAGGCATCCAAATTAATTGTCCATCATGACTAGCTTCTCTTCAGAAAGAACAAAACACTTGTGACAGTAAAGACTGTTAGAAGACACATTAAGTATTTTTGCTTCCCTCATAGTCCTATCCTGCATTCCCCATTGAACAGGGAAACAATGTGATTGCAAATGGACAACAGGACCACAGATGGGAAGCAATGGCATAAGCAGCTGTGAACAGAAGGGATGTGTCCAACAGGAAGCTTTTCTGTTCAGAAATGGGTCATTCTCTGAAAGCATTTGAAAACCTTGCAGCACACTGAAATGATTTAACCCATCTCAGAAGTGTTTAATGGTCTGTACAAAACAGTATCACATAATATCAGCCCCAACCCCTTTGAATGAGGCAAGTTACAAAAAAAAAAAAAAAAAAAAGAAAGCCTGGATGATGTAAATGCCAGAAATATAGCCTCTGGATTCCAAGGGCCAAAATAAGGGATAGGTTGAATATTCAAACTCATCCTTTTCCACTCTACATTACATCCATATTCCACATTATTTTCTATACTAGCCACTAACCAAGTGGAAGTAACTCAGTGTCAATATAGATGAAAAGGCTTTGAAGAACCATCTATGTAGAGATTGCAAGAACAGCCATGGCATGCATAGTCAGTGTCCAGCTTGCTTTGTTTTCAGGAATACAGCCTATTGAAGTCATTTATCAGAAACAAATTAATCTGGGTTTTGCAATTAATGTGACTGAAAATTAAAAACGTTTACAATGTAGTCAAGTCTGCCAATCAAAATGCTGCTCTGTGATTGATCCTCACAGAATTGCATACTTCTCACCTTGATTCACCATCTCCTGGAAAGCAAGGATTTCTTTTTTTCACCTGGAAGGCATAGCTATTAGTGTAGCATCCACAATAGGGGAATAAAGGTAAGCCAGAAACCACAAAGAGCTATCTCACTTTAACATTACAGTGGTTCAGAGGCCAAATAATGAACATTTCTATTGCATTAAATGAATCAAATATTCGCAAGTCACAACAGCTGTGGAGGAAATCAGCCAACATGCTGGTAAATACACAATTGGCATTGCGTGCTGTCTCAACAAACCAGCTATAGTGCAGCTCCGTGCGTTCCTGCCTATAGTCAGTGCCTCTAGGAGGCACTATGGAACTGCAGTCCAGGGCACTGAAGACATTTAGAAGTGCAGCCACAACCATAAATCCTCTTTTCACATGTTGTTGTTCATCTGCTCTCTATGAGGAGTTGATTTATTTCTGTGGTAGGGAGCTACTCAAAGGAAAGCCTCAAAACATCCTAACAAGGATAAGTGTGACATATGTGTTATGTCAGCCACTACCCATTAGAAGGCCTACTTCCTAGAACTAACATAGATGCAAGTATTTTCTGTAAAACAGTCAAAGTGCTGACACCTTCTCTGATATTATGGAGGTCATTGTGAACTAGGAAATGTAACTTCCACTGATCTTTTTGTTTAGTCTAATTTTTCAGAACATTCTTAATGAAACGTCGTATCATGTCAGGATACATCATGCTGTGTATGTGATATACATATCACATGATATAGATCCTCCATCCCAAGTTTTTCTTCATATTCTTGATCCCCATGGGTAATAATTCTCTCTCCACAATTAATGACCAGTGCTCATTCGCTGTAAACCAGCATTCTGGTCGGGGGCAGAATGGGACCCCTTTCCTCTCAGATAGTATGAGTAGTAAAGCTCCATCTTTGTTCAGTTGAGCTGATCTTGTGCAGAACTGGAGTAACACAGTGGTGAGTCAAGCTCACCATGCTTGCCCATGGAGTATTTTATTGTGTTCTTTTGTCTGTGGTTCATATACATAATCGAAAAGGTCATTCTACACTGAAAGCAGTTGTTTTGCCTTTGCTAATGGAAAAACAATTCCCCATCTCACAATCCATAACAATAAAAATAAGAACAACAAAACTCCACCCACATGAAAGAACTAGCCAGCAAGAACATCCCATTGCACAACATCTCCCCATCTCATAGAGGCCAACCCGTCCCAGTTCTCCCTAGATATCTGTTCAAGAAGTGTGCCCTGAAGGTGAACAGCTCCAAGAGTTTTTGCTCCTCTGCTTGATCCAAGCAATTACTGTGACTCATTGTTCTTACTTCATGAGTGACTTTAATTTAAGGTCAATACGACAATGAGGTTGTCATGCTTGCACAGAAAATGATACATAGAAAACAGATTTTAACAGGTGTCCACATTTTACTCCTAGTTGCCACTGGACTTAATATGTTTGCTGCACATTACATGTTTGCTGTACAGACAAAAATTGGATTCTGAGCTAATTAACTTGTCTTTAATGTTCTTCAGAATTGTTTTTCTGGAACTACACTTTTATTGCAACTCGTGGCAGTCAATAAAACGCTATGGGTTTTTTTGTAAAAAGGTCAAATGTGCATAAAGCATATTATTTAATTAAAAAATAGAAATCTCTCAATTGAAAAATACCCAACAATGTTTCTCAGTAGCTTTTAAAAGACATTTGTTTTTGACAGTTCTCTTCTGATTTTTCTTCTGTTTTGCTTTGAGTTTTAATCAGAAGTTAGTTCACAATCTTGCAAAAGGGGTGAGTAAAAAAGTCCAACTTTTTATCAACTTGGGAAAAAAATTTCAGTATGTTTTCACTTTTTTTCCCCAAAACCTTCCATTTATTACACTGAGAGATTTGACAGACATCACTAGCAGTAAATCTTCAGTCTCTTTGGTGAAACACTTCAGGTCTTTAAGAAAATACTGTCAAAGTCAGCACTATCTCCTGTGAGTGAGAGCCCAGGGTGAAGTCCAAACTCAGCATGGAGATTACTCTGTACCAGAGGTCTGATTTACTGGTTGTTCACACAGAACTCTGCAGCCCTTTCATGGCTCTCCCTTTCCTCCATCAGGAAGTGTTTTGCCATGGCACAAATCAAGCTCCTGAACTTTCATTGCAAATCAAAAATTAGGACAGCTTAAGGCATATAATTTGGGTTATGATTTGCAATATTCATTAAAAGAGCAGCCAATTCTGGCAAAGAAAAAAATGTCCTGAGCTACAATAATGAATACAGAGTTTGTTACAGCACCAAGACTGATGGTCTCATCTGTAATGATCTAACAGTGGCTGTCTTTGTATGGTACCTTGTTTTGATTCTCGTATCAATAATTACATTATATGCCTCAAAACATCTGGGTGGCTGGGTTCATGTTAAAACCAATCTGTGGATATGCATTGGGATAGGAGCTATTACAGAATCACATAACAGATTTCAAGAGGACTAATGATTCTTCAAAAATGCTGATGAACATGACCAGGCACCACTCACTATGATCCCTTCTGCCATTAGAACTTACAGCTTGAATCCGTGAACTGAGCTTCCTAGGGCCAAATGAATTCACCAGCACAAAACCTCCTCTTTGTGCTCTTCTCCAACAGCTTCCCCAAGGCACAAAGTCAACACCTGAGTTAGCACTCATTGCATGCTGCCATCTTGTCACCTAACAGAAAGTAGTACAAGAATTTCTGCTGCACATTTTCCTGACTATTCCCGGTTAGCATGGCCGTGCTGAGTTATAATAAATAAATTGCACTTTTCTTTTGGCTGTAAGGGTGCACATGGCTGCCCATTGACAGGAATGTTGCATTTACTTCTTCAGGTATGTATCAGGTAGCCTTCAACTAGGTCAGCCAGTCTAAAACACTAGCATGTATTTGTGTGGCTTTTTCACTTCATGGTATTAAATGATTAAAACAGCTTGAGAGACTAATGGATATTTCTCTAATTTAATTTCAAATTATGATATATTCTTTCTTCATATGCAGAACTACAGAATGTCACTGTGAGCTAACATGCAGAGTAACTTTAAAGCAATCCTTATGAAAAATATGTCCTTCCTTCTCCTCTTTCCTGATTTCCTAGAGTCCAACCTATACTCTCAGAACAGCTTCTTCTGCTAGTTCTAGGACCAAAGAATGGGGTTTTGTAGAACCAGCTTTTAAATATTTGCTGACCCAAGTGCAAAATGTAAATTTTCAAAATGGAGACCACAAGTAAATAATCATATCATTTGCTCCTCTTTTGCAAGAACTATTTTTTCTTAAAACAGTCAAATTTGCCAGACCAACAATTCTAATTCTCTTCACATTTTGTAAGGGAGCTATAAAGTGAATGGGGAAGAAGAAAAAATGATCTCTACCTACTTCACAAGTTGTCTTTTAAGATGTTTTCAAAATTGTCTTCCATATTTGCAAAGGTAGTGCTTTGGAGTCACATGCTGCCTGTTCTGGCATCTCCATTAAAACAAATACAAGTAATTACAAAGCTCAGCATAGTGTACACAGTCATTTTTGTCTGCCCAAGGTTGTCATCAAGAAGGCTTACAGGTGTTTGGCATTCTACAGCATCTGAGTTTGCTTGTACAAGTCAATACCTCGGAGCAGGTAATGGCTGACAGACTTCCAAGAGCTGCTCTGTGTGCATGGACCACTTCGCAAGACATGGCCCAGGGATCATACTTTAGGAACACAGGAGTAGCTTACAGTCAGTTGAGCACCTGCAGCACTGAGTTGATATGTTGGGAGAAGAGATCATTTGACTTGAATTTACTTCATTCCTCTCTAAAGCAACAGGAGAACCAGGGAGGAAAGTACAGTTTTCAGCATCATCACTAGACCTCTGTTCTGGCACCAGTGGCACCAAGTACTCAGGGCACAATGCAAAGACACAAATTAGCCCTAAAGGGAAGTATTTTATTTTTTGCAGTACTTGTCTGGATATACAATTCATCCAGTGAACCAACAATCAGGTATCGCTTAATATAAACTCACTGCTAGTTCCAAAGTTAATTCTTTGCCTGAGTTCTGATGTCCATGGTGCCTTTACAATGTGTGGCTTGAAGAGTTGGGATTCTCTTCTTGTAATTCTAAGATTAAGAAATGGTTATAGCCGTCTGAGTCAAGATTCTTTCCTTTTTTTTTTTTTTTTGTTTGGTTTGGTTTTTGTTTTAAAAACACATACAGCTTATTGCAAATTCACAAGCTTCTGACATAGTCTCTCTGATCCAAATCCTTACTATTCCTCTAGTATATTTTCCACTGCCTATCCCCCACTCTTCCCTGCACCCTAAGGCCAAATTATACAAATGAATGTCTTGGTTTTTATGGCATGGACACTGTTGAGAAATGTTAACCCAAAGTCACATTAAGTTTTTCTTGCTTCAACTTTCCTTACAAACTTGACACACAGAGTAAGTTTTTCAAAAACCTCACTAAGATGCATCTTCCAAATAAACTCTAATGCCTAATAAGGCAAAACAATTGTATGATCTTTCTACAGAGAATTGTGCAAGTCATGCTTTTTTAATGATGTTTTTATTCATTATCTTTAATTCTGGAAGATTCTGGTTGAGCATGTAGAGGCAATAAAACTTTTCATTTCAATTCCCTAACATATGAAAATTGTCAATTATCATGGATGAAATCTTGGGAACCTGATTCACTAGACCTTAATGTTCAAAGGAAAAGGAAGGTCCTAAGTCCAGATAGATTAAAAGCAAAGAAAATCCTAAGCCAGCACCCTCCAGTGAAACTACAGAAGACTAAAGGACATATCATCTTGTCAGTATTTGCAGGGCTATACGTACCCACCTGACTTTGTTGTGCAAATCACTGATTTAAATTCACAACCCCTATCAGACATATACATGAAAATATGTGTTTGCACACATATTATATATACAGCTGCTCAGAAAAAAAAAATCAGGCTAAGAGAGCTAAAAGGGATTTACGTGTGCAGTTAGAAAGAAATTAAATATCATACAAAACTTATGATTTAGCTTTGACTTGTTCAGAGATCCAATGATTCTGAATCAAGCACTTGTGCTGCCTTATGTAGTCCTCATATTACCATGTTTTTAAATCTGATTTTCTTTAAAAAGTAGTTTAATTTCCTGGGAGGACTTTCCATTCCAGCCCTTACTCAGTGAGTATCCCCACTGAAATCAGCTTAATCTGTATTTGCAAAACTCAGAGCAAGACCATGTTTCAGTATTGAAATTAAGAAATACCTGCACAGGGAATCTGATCCATCTTGCCTCCTGCATGCAAACAGCCTAGTTGGGAACAATGAAACTACTAACATAGCAGAGGCAAGAAGTTCTCACCTGATAAGGACTAGTAGGAAGTCACAGGAAAAAAGTTTTGAAAATCCATTCCTAATGCTCAAGGTACGACACTATTGTATAATGTAATCAAGACCTTTAAAAGTATCAACCAAAGATACTTGATGTGCTCTGATTCAATTGCAGATTACAGATTGCAATTGGCAGTCTGTTATATAAGTCAGGACAGAAAGCCACAAAAGTTACCTCTGACCTTAAGTATAGCTAACCCTAATGAATGGGCCTATTATGGGCCACTGTTTTTCCCTCAATTTCTATTTGTCATGGAATATACATTTCGGGTTACCTCTATTTCTCTTGAGTAATTTGTTTCAATTCCTCCTCCTTCCATTCATCAGACTACAGAAGATATCTTCCAGGATGCAGAAGGACTGCCACAGGGCTGTAGTGGAAGGTAATACTGAAATAAATTCAAGTTGCATGTTTCATTCTTGATGGTGCATTCTGGAGTTAATGGGTTAATATTCTGTCTGGCCACTGTCAGCTGAAGATTAATATTTACTATAACAGTAGGGCTCTTATGATAAAAAGAAAAGGTTTAATGTTCTTCCAGGATCAAGGTCATGAGGTTTTGGGTTGGGGAATTTTGTTGGGTTTTTTTAATTTTTGGAGACAAAAAATTTGTCCCATCATATAAACAAAATAAGTCAATAATAAGTAATAACAGTTCTTTGTCCTCACTAGTTCTTCACTAACAACATCACCGTGATGTTTTCTGGGATATTCCACTTGCATTAAGGCATTTTTGTTGTTTTTCCAATTCCAAAGCAGAACAATAATGACAGTAGCATCCAAAACAGCTTCTTGTAATTGCCTAAATTGTACAACACCTTACCAGGATGTCAGTAAAACAGCCAAAGAATTTCGCATTATAAAACCGGGCATATCATCTGATATAGCAATTTTGAGCGTATTTTCAGACCAGTCAGAGTTTATAAGCTTTCCCAACTCTAGTTTAGCCAAAAGTCTTTCACAGACCATCTGGTTCTAATGATACAAAACTAGAATTTTTGGTGTCTTTTTCACTATGCTACATTAAATTAAAGCTTAAAACATCAGTAAAGTAAAATCCATTCTTTTTATATTATGTCTTTTAAATTAAATGATAAGTATTTTGGCTAAGTAAATGTGTTTATCTTAGTAAAACTGTATAGCATATACTATATGATACAGTCAGCAGAAACCTTAGTTCAGTTACTCTTGCATATTCCTGGTCCACAGCCCACTGAGGAAAAGGGAAGTGTTTCCATTGACAACAGTGGTCTCTAAATGAGGTTCCAACTGTGAGTGACACCACATCTTTACTCATCCTAAAACGTGTATGAGGTTTCAATACTTTTCCTGAGAGAAAAGGTTCAAATTATGCTTACAGCTGCTCTTCCTACGTCAAGTGATAAAAGGACACAACTGTGCATCACATATACAAACAACTTGGTAACCCAACCAAAATACAGTGAAATCAAAATACTAAGAATGTGATAAGAAGTCTCATAGTGGAAAGGTATTGTGAAGGCATCGTGATACATAATCTTTGTATGCACTGTAGCTAGCTATAAATAGGCTCTTTGGGTTCAACTTTCACAAGTGCCTGCAAGACTCTGTCTTCCAGCAGCTGTTGAACAGCAGTGGAGTTTTGAAAATCCCACCCTGAATGTAGCTCATCATTTCCGAGCTCAGCCACAACAGGTTACAATTCCCTGCATTTCACCACCAGTCTTAGAAGCTTGTTCTGCAGGTGGAAACAAAGACCAAGATTTCTAAAGATGTGCAGGAGAAAAGTCCATTTTTAATAATAAAAGTGCCTAGCTATTGTAGTTTCAGAGAGGCCAAACCAATCTGGAGGTCTAATCAACCATGAAGATCAATCAGCCACTGCCTCAAGAAGCTGACACCTTCCATGCATCAGCTAAGGTCAACAAACAGAAAATATGAATTCTTACTTATGAAACCAGTTTATGTTTTACTGTAGCAAGTGGCCATCATCTTTTTCTGTATGTTTTATATTTCTTTGCAGTTCCTTTCACTATAACCCTCACTGCAAGGTATCATCTCTCTTGTAGCAAACCCAAGAGCAAATATCCCACATAATTTCACTCAGGTAAACAAAGATACAGGTACTATCCAAAGGGGACATCACAGACTGTTCTGTTCTATTCGCTTCCCCAAATCCAAATACATTAGGAGCGTAGACTTCATTTTGTTTCTCCTTTCTGCTTTTTTCTCCTCTTTCCATGGTAGTTTCTGTGTTATTATTACAAAATAGTTAGAAGAGAGAGTTCCAGCCCTGAATTCCTTACAAAGTCTCCTAAACGGGAGTTTTTCTACAGTAAGAAAGGACTGAGAGAGAACTGCATGAATTGGCCCATACGGAGTTACATGCTAAGTGTTGTTATTGTTCTCAGAGAGTGCATTTAAGGTTTTGGGAACAAACAATAAAACGAACAGCTGAACAATTTTAATCATGGCCCAGTTCCTAGTTACAATTATTTTTAAGCTGTCTCACCATTAGCTAGACTCTGATTTTTTTTCCCCGATGAAAAAATACATTATGTAAAACTTAAAGAAATACTGGTTTTAAATGACAGAAAAAGTAAAAAATAGATTCAGAAATGTAGCCTGCTATGACTTCTGCTCTTAGCCCAGCATTTGTGTATGAGTTACACATAATTTTCAAAATGTTCCATTCTCTATATACTTCATGTATAAGCCAGTTCTCTAGGAAAATATTCTTTCCTAGGTAAGTTGAAAGAGTGGCTTCTGAACTCTGTGACTAGACAGAGAATATCAGATTTTGACCACAGACATGTCTGAAAAAAACTAGAACTCATGCACATATGAAAAGCATATTTCATGCATTCTGTATTTCAAAATGCTACATCAGGGACACATCAAATCAGAGTAAGATGACAGCTCACACAAGCAAATGAGAACGAGAGAATAAGATGGCACAAGGACGTGAAGACATTTGGAGAGACTACTGACCAAGAATACTCTTTTAAGATCCCTTCTTCATTCATTCAAGGCCTGATTCAATTACTTCCACTGGAGTCAACAGGAAGACTTGTGGTCTTCAGTGTCTGTTATTGTGGCTCATTACTTGTGTTACAGTAGCACACTGAATATTCAATTAAGCTCAAGCACTGTAATACCAGGTGCTATACAAACACCCATAGTGGCATAATCCCTTCTTACCAAAGCTTGCATCAAGCAAGACCTTGAATCATGTAGGGCAAAAAAAAATACAGCAAACAAAACAAGGGAAATAGTCCAAGGGATTTAGTCTGGCTTACAAAAACAATCGGTGGCAACACAAGGAAGACAGGTTGCCTGACTGTATCCAGTGTCCTTTCTATTAACCCATTCTGCCTGTTGGTGGACCTTGGGTCAAACCCACGCCACATGATATGAATGACAATTGAGTGAATGAAGTAAAAATTTACCTGCTAAATACAGTGAACAACTGCCACAGTGTTTCTACTCATGGAGATTCCATGCACTACAGTAAAAATACATTCTGTGTAGAAGGCAGGAATCACAAGTATTCCATTTGTAACTCTGATTTTTAATAAGAGTTCTGCAGGAAAATGGCATAAACAGAAATACAGAATCACTCCAGAGGTTACCCATTTCCACTCCTCCCACACTATAGCAGGCTCAGTTATAACCATGTCATTCCCAACAGATGTTTGTCTCATCTGTTGATGGATGCCCCAAGCTATCATTAGGCAATCCCTTCCAGCACTTCACATCCCTTGCCATTAAAATTGTGTTCCTTGCTTCTAATCAGAACCTTTCTTGCTACAGCCTGTGCTATTAGTTCTTCTCCCACTATATTCCTTCTTCAGTCTTATCTTCTTTAGGTTAATCAGCCCAAACACATTAAAATCTCTCATTTTAAATCTTCTTGTGGACTAATATTCAGCTTGAGATCCACTGTTATCTTTAGTGCTTTTCCAACAGTTTCTACTTAGGTTACACAGTTGATTATTCATGTCTAAGTGCAACAACTTCCACTTGTCTGTCAAAAAATCCCTGAACTTCATTTCGATATGTAATTTTGAATTCCAGTTATTTTCTTTAGTGTACGCAGTTAGTGTCAACTGCAAATTTTATAAACCTGTTCAATACAATCACAAAGGACACTACTTAAAACCTTGAAAGCCTCAAGAGATATTCATTCAATACATTAAAGAACTACTGAAAAGTACTATTTAGATACAGTAAGCCCATTCTGCATCTACTCCATGGTAATTTAATGGGGAATATTTGCCTTGATTTCTCATTAGAATGCCATATAAAAAAAATCAAAGATCTTACTAAAATTGACATAGGTTTTTTATTTCTTTTGTATCCAGAGTCTGCTGCTCTGTTGTAGATTGCTCTGACACAGTTTGAACAAGTGATACAATTTGTTTCTGACTTATTCATATGTAGGTTGTTGTTCAACTCTATTTTCTGTGTGTTTAAAATTAGATTGCCTGTAATTTCTTCCAGAATTTTGGGTGGAATTGCATTTATATTGATCAGTCTATTCTTTCTAACAGTTCTTTTCCCTCCCTTCTAAAGGTCAGCACTTTTTCCCTTTTCTCACCTATCTTCAGTGAGTTATCAGTTAGGAATTATTATGAGCCTCATTTTCTTTAAATATCTCTAAATGTGTTATGTAAAATCCAGACAATCTGAAACCATTAACTTAGTTAAATACCATGCAGTTAAAACCTGTAACTTAATGAAAGTACACAGAGAAGCATGAAAGTTCATTTTGCAATTTCCTGAGTTCTTTGAGTGTTTTATTTTGCAATTTTAATTGCCCCTTTAATAAAACCTTTCTCCCCTCTTTAAACAATTGGGGGAATTGGCTGATTATTTTTAGCAGCATGTGTTATTGCCTAGGAACAAAGCTGGACCATTCACATATAGATTTGGTCTTATGCCTATGAGGAATAAATGTCCTGTTTGGATTCTCTGATGAAAAAAATGGGATGAGTTCACGTCTTCACTTTCTGACCAGTATAGCACTGTGTAGAAATAGCATCTGAATTTTGGAAGCAGTGTAGATGCATTGGTGAAATGCTGTATCTAAACTAAGTAAAACTATTGTGCAGAGATAGTGATCCCAGAAACAAAACAATATCATGAGCATCAGTTCTTTCAGATGGTGAATAAACATCTTCCAAGACAGTTCAAGGACGTTTTTTGCAAAGTGCCGTACCATTGACTTCAGCCAGAGCCATGTCAGATTAAAAAATGGCAATGTCTTTCCTCTACTGCCTTTCCTCGCCAAGATAAGAAAATACAAAGCCAAGGTTCATCTAAGTATATTCTTAAACAAACGAAAACATTGCTTACACCATTGTATGCGGCATTGACACCAGACTACTACTGAATCCCAGGACTGCACAATTATAATAGTCCAAAAATTCCTACCTACCCTGTTAACACAACCCATACAGAGAAAGTGGAAAAAGAATCAGCAGAAACAGTCATAGTCATCTTCGTCTGGTACTCATCTCGTCGCTTTTCCACCCTACATTTAATGTGGAGAGAGTAATTTGACATAACACTCACTTCTCAGCAAATTTATGTTTCCAAGAATTTTAAGAAACAAAAGAGAGTTTGTTGTGAAAACTTAAATTACTGTCATACTGCATAATAAGAATGGTACATGGGAATATTTTAGGTGGAATTGCCTCATTTATTTTATTCTTTTTTAACTGTTGATAAACATGTGTCTAATGATTCTAAGTTCTGTGAATCTTCTGACCACTAACCACAACCTCTCAATGCAAAGCACAAACTACTTAATAGCATCCCTGTAAGAACAGTTGTTTTCAAAATAAGAGATCATAGAATAAACTCTGAGCAGTAGGACAAACCTATAAACAATTCAGACCTTTTTTTATGCAAAGATTGGTTGGAATATCGAACAAACTGCCAGAAGTTATGCAGCCAGAAATTAAAGTGACTTGTGTACATTAATTCAAGAAAAAGTTGGATTATGCTTTGGAAAAGAAGGAAATACTACAGTACAGCTCAGTAGACACTAATTTTTTTTTTCCTCTTTTTTTTTTTATGAACCTGGGATTATGGTTAGACTGTTTCACATAATTAACAAATATACTACAATTAGCAAACTTTCTTCCTTCATTTTCTGTAATCTGAAAGAAAGTTTCCCACGTTTTTACAAGACTGACCAGTTGGTTCCCTTTGCAAGACTACTTTTGTATCTGTACTTGCTGAAGTAAACATGTCTTTTTTTTTTTTTTGGCGTGAGAATGCGTAGCAGCACTTTAAAAACAAATTTAAGCCTGAAAAAACAGATGAGGAAGACA
The DNA here is from genome assembly GCA_013396775.1 of Cephalopterus ornatus. NCBI lineage: Eukaryota > Metazoa > Chordata > Aves > Passeriformes > Cotingidae > Cephalopterus > Cephalopterus ornatus. The sequence goes on along the minus strand of VZRE01006242.1, from coordinate 349,444 downwards.
AGATAAAGTAAGACATCTTAACGACTAGATAATTCAATAGATACCTGGAGAACAGAAAAATTGAAACAAAGAGCACCTTCATCTGTTACATGTTTCTGTCGTGTTCCACCCTTTTGTGGTCATCAGGACTTATAACACAGCAGGAAAAATAATCAGATACAGGACAAATAGCTCAGGGAACAGGATAAGTAGCTCAGGGAAAAGAAAAACAACATGAAAAGTCAAATGCAAATTCATTTTTCACCAAACTTTTGTGTCATAATAAAACTGATAAAGATTGTTTTCTTTGGAGAAGTGATCACTAAGTTTGCCAGAAAGCTAAACCACTAAGATAATCAGGAAAGAAGAAAAAGGGGAAAAAAAAAAAAGTTTCATGAAGCTTCAAGCTTTTCATTGGAAAAGGGAAAAATAGGAAGGCTCACAGGTTGCTGCTAATAGTAAAGTCCCTTCATTCACTCAAGCTGTCATCCAATCCTGGTGCCACAAACAGAAGCAGTAACAATGATGAACACAGTTGCTCCAACTGGATGAAAAAAAAAAAAAGAGATACCATCCAGTCCCTTTCCTTTACAATGTATTCTTAGTTCCTGTGGCACACGTCCTCATAGTTTGTACATGATATTTTTAAAATTCTCAAAGGGTCAAGTTTCTACTGAGCTCCGTCAAAGACGCCCTTGAGACTTAGGAACAGCTAGAAATTATATAGCTGTGAATTAACATGTGAAATAACAGGGCTGATCAACACAGGCAACAGAAGCAACTGCTACTGACTACCTGATCGAGAAGAAGCAGATGAGGCCTTCTTCAGACAACCAGGCCTTTGTACTCACTGGAAACATTAACTACCCCAATATCTGCTGGGGCAAGAGCCAGCATGGCCCAACTGATTCAGGAGGTTTCTGAAATGCATTGATGATAAATTCCTGTCCTAGGTGTTTGAGGAGCCAGTGAGGGTAGGTACTCAGCTGGGTCTCACTCTTGTAAATACAGAAGAACTTGTCAGAGACGTGAAGGTTGGGTGGAGCCTTGATTGCAGTAACCATGAGATGGTAGAATTCAGGATCCTGAGGGAAGAGAATCAGGCAAAAAGCAGGATCACAACATTAGACTTCAGGAGAGCAGATTTTGGCCTGTTCAGGAACCTGTTCGGGAAGAACCCTGTGGGATACAGTCCTAGAGAAGAGGGTTCCAGGATAGGGGGTTACTTTTCAAAGATCATCTTATCTGTGCTCAAGAACTGTCCATTCCCACATTCAGGAACTCAAGCAAAGGCAGCAAGAGGCCTGAATGGATGAACAGAGTGCTCCTGACAAAACTCAAACACAAACAGAAAGTATACAAGAGGTGGAAACAGAGATAGGTAGAACGAGGAAGAATACAGAGATGCTGTTTAATTGTGCAGAGACAGGATTAGGAAAACCAAAGCCCCCCCACAGTTGGAACTGGAGAAGGATGGGAAGGGCAACAAGAACAGCCTCTACAAGTAAGCAGCAGCAAAATGAAACCTGTGGATAATGTGGGCCAGCTGCTGAAAGATACAGCTGCTGTACATCAAAAAGGCCAAGTCACTCATCTTGATATAGGAAAGACTTTTTTCATAGCAAGAACAATCAAACACTAGAAAAACCTCCTAAGGGATGTGGTGGAGTCCCCAGCACAGGAGGTTTTCAAAACTCCAATGAGTAGGGTGCTAGATAATCTCCTCTAGACTTCCTTTTCCACAAAATGTTGGACCCTCTATGTTCTTTCAACATCCCTCTCAACATGTGCTGTTCTATGATTCTCTGATTCTGTGATTCTGTGGTTTTATACTCAAGGCCCTCTTCACCTCAGTCTTTACTAGGAAAGAGGTTTACCTTCAGGAATCTCAGGCCCCAACACCAGTGGGTAACGTCAGACCAAGGAATAATTGTGCTTCGCTTAAGAGTAACATCAGGAAACATTAAAACAAATTGGACAATTTTGAGTCCACAGAGCCTCATAAGATGCACAGATGTGTGCTGACCAATGTCCTTGTGAGATGATTCTCAATTGTCTCTGAAAGCTTATGGTTGTCAGGAGAGGTTTGTGAGTGAGAAAAAATCCAACCTCTGTCTTCAAGAAGTGCAAGAATGAGGTTTTAGAGAACACAAGCCAGTCAGCCTCACCCTGGCCCATGGGAAGATGATGAAGCAAATAATCCTGGAAGCCATTTCCAAACATATTAATAATGAGAAAGTGATAAGCAGTAGTCAGTATGGATTTAGGAAGAGGAAATCATGCTCCCTATGATAAGATTACTCTGGTGGATGAGCAGTGAATATAATTTATTTTGACTTTAGAAGAGCTTTTGGCACTGTCTCCTATTATACCATTCTTACTGAAAAACTGATGAATGAGAGCTAAATAAATGGAGAGGGAAGTGGACCAACAACTCGTTGAATGTCTCAAAGGGTTGTAATCAATGTTATAGAAAGTCCAGATGGAGGAGACCAATCACCAAATACCCCAGAGTCCAGTGCTGTTTAAGATCTTCATACATGACCTGAATAATAGAACAGAGTGAACACTTAGCATACAAAATTGGGAGGAGCTGGTTGTGCTGCCTTTGAAAGGACTTCAGTTGAGAAAATGACAGCAATCCCATGATGTACAACAAAAGGGAATGTGAAGTCCTGCACCTGGGCAAGAATAAGCCCGTGCACCAGTACAGACTGGGGGATGACTGGCTGGTAAGCAACTTTGCAGAGAAGGACCTGCAGTTCACGGGGGAAAAGGAGTGAACGTGAGTCAGCATTGTGCCCCTGTGTCAAAAAAACAACAGCCTGCTGGTCTACATTAGAAACAGTGTTACCAGCAGGTCAAGGTAAGGGGTATTTCCCCTCTACACAGTGCTAGAGAGACACATCTGTAGTTCTGGACTCCCCAAGACAAGTAGCACAAGGATATATTGAAGCAAGTCAGGAAAATGCCTGAATGTTTAAAGGATGAGCTGGAACTGCTTAGTCCACAGAGCAGAAAGCTAGAGGAATCTTACCCATGTGCATAAATACCTGCTGGGAAGCTGTAAACAAAACTGTGATAAGGGTAGATAACTGGAACAGGTTGCCCAGTGAGAGCATCAAGAGCCTTTGCAGATATTCAAAATGCAACTGGACGCTACCCCAAACAACATGCTGTACTTGACTCAGCTTTGAGCAAGGAGTTTGAGCTGCATGATGTCCAGTGGTTCCTTTTATCCTGAACCATTCTGTGATTCTGTGCTCCAGGTAAAACTCTCATGAAACTTCAAGTATCTTGTATCTTTAAAAAATTTTTTGCTTTCCTCAAAATCCAGTGAAAAGGAAAATTAGAGTGAAGAAAACAGAAGTGTTGTTACTACACCCACACTAATTGGTAAATAAGCCAGAATCAGAGTATGACAAAGTCTGTCAGGTAGTAGTAGTGCTGTTTCATCAGAGGATGTTCCACGTGATGGAGGTAAAATCTATATGGTTTAAATTAAGACACAGAGTAGATTTACTAGAAAGCTTTTTTTTTCTTGATTCAAGCATTTATCATAATTTTAGACAGCTAGAGTTCATCTTTTGTAATGATAAATTATGACTGGATGAAACTTGTCTGGGCCTGCCCTTTATTTCATTCTTAGTTGCATTCCCTTGGTCTTTGAGGAACAGATAGTCAAATTAGGAAGCCCTCTTACAAAATGTTTTACAAGAAAGCAGGATTACTTCTGTAAACAATGGAAAAGTCCAGTTGTTGAATATCTATTCATGAGAGATGAAAATAATATGAGGCTATTTGACCCAAGAAAAAATCAAAAATCATAGCAAAAGATGTTCACAGTGATGGAGATGTCACAGTGACAGTTGTGAACTACCTCAGCATGAGGTGGAAAATTACACACCAAAGTTTCAGAAAGTGAAAGATTCACAGTTGCTCATTCAGAATCCTACTAGAAACAAATTCTTAGAAGAAAGTAAAGATCAAATACTAAACTGTGGACAAAGGTCATGGAGAAAGGCCACATTTCTGAAGGAGAAAGCCTGAGATAGTATCTGTAAGCAATGGTAATGACAAGGGAGAAAGGAAGGAGAATTGCGCCTGTACATACTTATTATTGCCAAATAGGCTGAAAAAAAACCAACATCACTGCTATGGTATTTATTTTTCAATGGACCTAAAGGACAGCAGCAGCGGAATCTGCTGTTTGTGTTAAAGTGTCAGGAGGGGAAAGATCAAAGACACGGAAACATCTGCTTTTAGAAGCCACTTGAAAAATAATTATGCAATAGCCTGTGAAAAACATCTGTTAAAAATGCTGCTGTCCACTCATCACATAGAAGGAAGACACTTAAGGAAAATATAAGCAAGACCAGGAGAAAATCAGGGTTCATTTTTCTCTTGATACACTCGTTATGTCAAACCCAAACTGAAACCCAAGGGTAAGTTTAGCAAGAGAAATATGATAGAAGCAAGCAGTACGATATACCACTGCCAAACAGATGGTACAACCTGTTGTTACATAATCAATACAAATTGAACCAGAAACCATGCTTAGCATGCGTACACTTTCTGAACACAAACAAATTGCCTCCTGGGAATTTTCAGCCCTCCCATTCGCAGAATCTAAGGCCTTGCATTTAGCCATAGAGCTCTCTGTTTTCCAACGTCAAGGCTATTCCAGTGCAGAGCATCCCTGCCGATCACTCAAAGGAAATTGAGCTTTCTGTAAATCTCATCACACCACATCTTGGCTCATTATACAATTGATTTAACACCCAGATCTTTCAGGAGGACTAGTGAATCCAATGCAGCGTTGTGTTGACATGATGCTACCTGAATCATAGAGAATGCTCTCTCCTTATCATTTTGATGTGCAGTACACACTCAATAGCTCATTCAGTACTGGAATACATGTCCTGACACAGGTAATTTTATCCAAAACATTTTAATCAGCAATCAAGATAGTGTGTATGTGCCATTCCCATGGTCCTGCTGATTCCAGCAGAAATTCCAGTTTCTGAACTGCAATGTTTAACACTGTTCTGCTCTGTGCCTACAACTTTAGCCAAAGTAAAGGAAGAGTTCACGTTTTAGTTCTTAAAAAGGCAAAAGACAACACCTGACACTTTCCAATTCCTGTATCAAATACTCAGCATAGCTAACTTCATCTGCATATCAAATGTCATATTGTAGATGAGATTCTACATTGCATGTAACAGAAAGAGGCTGGATATGAGACACCTTCCTCTCCCGTGTCCTCAAGTTCATGCTCAAATTCAGTTGCATAAGAAATTCTACCCTTCCTAACAAGAGAAATTTTCCTTGGGCCTCAGAACAGACCCTTCAAATTCATTACCATGTATTGCCGTGTTTGCCTCAGAAGTGGATATTTGTCAGTAGGAAGCAAACCACTTGCTATAAATATAACATGGTATGTGAAATGCTTTGAGATCCTCGGGTAAGGAACACAATAAATTAATGTAAAAGAATATTATTTTTATATCAATAAAACAATGACTTCAATATACAGTCACCTTGATGCTTAGGCTGTCACAAGAAAATAGAACAAAGGGGGGACAGTGTGGTTTTAAACATGCCCAAAATAACTGTAAACCAGATTTTCAATTCATAGAAACTCACAGGAACTGTATTGTCAAAACAATGGTTTGCAAGAAGCATCATTGCAATGTTTCCTCTGCTTATTTTTGTAAATAAAGAATTTTTATTAAAAGTTTTGGGCTCTGTTAGTACCAGTTCTTTCCTGAACTGTCAACAGTGATTAATGCAGATGGTTTAATAATTTTTTCTTTTCTCTAAATTTTTTTAAAGGAATATTAAATGAACCCAAAATCTCATCCCTGGTCTTCATGGTTTGGTAAAGGCCATCCATGTTTTGCTGCCTAAAAGCATTTACAGATGAGGAGTAAAACACACTGAGTATGACAGATTAAGGTATTTGTCAAGGAGTGGGAGGGCAGGTGGGAGAAATCTATGAGTATGTGCTGCTGTCCTCAAGTGTTTCCTTGAAATCCAGAGACTGCACATAGAGGATGTCTCTTCTAATTCTTATGGAATTATAAATATATTATAGATATATTATAAGAAATACATGTTTTGGAGATTCTGGGAAGGGAATTTCTGAAAACACAGCTATGCAGCAAGAGCTTTGTTATATTCCCCAGGTTAAAATGACAAAGGCAGAGGTCTGCCTATCACTGCATTTCAAATTCATTGGCAAAGAGAGAAGATATTGAATTATATTGCTCTCTGAATATTTTGCCAATTAAACACTGCAAAATTTGGCTCAAGTAAACCATTTTCAAATTCCTGTCTCCTGCAGCTGGAATGCAGTGAAGCCACCAAATAAAAACCAAGCTAAATATTTTCACTGAGCAAGATACATTCTGGTTTTGTGCTCCAAACTACATGGAAGTCTCTATTATGGAATGGGAATACAGGATTAGAGCAGGTTTGCCTGCGGCATTTGGAGTGTGTGTCAATTGGCTTCAGTAGAGAATTTCCACAGCTAACATAATTCACGTGTGTCAGACCAATTTCCATGTTCATGCAGGACCAGCATAAACATGTCAATGCTATATGGTTGATCCCTGACTGTAAGTGATCTAGCAACAGTTCATTACAATGCTGCCACTGACTTCTAGTGCAGGTTAATTCAACCATCAGTATAACTTAATCAAAACCTTGGATACAATGTAACCTGTGTTAAAAACAGAAATTGCCCTCTCTAGTGATTATTTCAAATTTCCTTGGATGGGGGGAGGGAATAACTCTGTTTACTAGTGCCTTTTTTTTTTTTAAGGGAAGATAAACTAGAAAAGGAAATTCAAGGGCTTGAAAGATAAGCAGGCTCACCTACACAGAGAAGCTAATTTGCATTATAGTGGAATATGAATTTAAATGTAAATCTTCCTGATTAACCCCTGCTGAGATAGCAACTTCTGGTATCATTTTTCTTGCACAGACTTTGTGCAGAAGAATTTATGCAGAAAATTAATTTGAGGCAATCTATCAGGAGGAGCCACTCTGGAGTAATTTCCTATGGCAAAATCCCTGGGACTACTTGTTCAAATGCTTTCAGTCTGTACATTCAAGTTCTCTTCTACGCCTGACTGCGCTGTCACCTACATCTGTTGCTCAGCTCCACTGGACTCTGCTCCCCAAATCTACTAGTGAAAAATCAGAAGTGTGGTGGAAGTTAGCTTACACTGTGCAGAGAGTCACACTAACATTTTCACCCAACAGTGCTGTCTTTATAGTTCACGTGCACGTGTTAACACTATTCCTAGAATACACTCAAGTAAAAGAATTAACCACTCTCTCACATGTGAATGAGATGTAGTCAACACATCAATGAGACAAACTGTGTAATTCCTAACATGCTGAGAAGGGATTGCTCCTGTCCAGCAAATGGACTTTGGCCCATGCCATAAATCAGCGGAAGCAGTAAAAACCCCGGAAAGTTTTGGCCTCTCTGGAAGAAACCAATTTAATCTGGTCTTCAGACATTTGGGTGAGGAAAATACAACATATAAAGCTGTTCAGAGAAGGCAGTAAACCACTTGTATCATGTCATGTACTGAAAGCAACATCTGATAGTCAGTTAAATGCACATAGGACAAGTGAAATCGGGCAGGTTTGATTCCTGTCAGCTGCCTCATAAGTCCTGAAGTCCTACCACTTGCTCATTTTACGAGTCTCAAAAAATAATTTTAAATTAATCAGTTTTCAATTAATATTATGCCCATTTCCACTCAGAAATCTTGAAGGATTTTCCAGCTTGTTCAGGTATGCTCCAAACAATCCACTTTACAGCAGAAGAAAACAGCTCATCAGCTAAAGGACAATAACATAACCAATTTATCGTATTACATTTTTGCTAGTACCCAACATATAAATAAATTTAGATTTTTTTTTTACTATAAATCTATCTACAATAATCAAAAATATGTAGTTCTGTGTCTGGGACACTAAAAGTGTGAACATAAATGTTTCATAACACATGGAATTTTGTGGAAACTGTTACAGGGTAGAATAAAAATCTGAGTGGAGCCTTGCCAAGCACTTTAGTCCCCCAAGAGGACAGGCTGAGTAGAGAGGCAGGATCACTTCCCTCGACCTGCTGGCAATGCTCTTCCTAATGTATTCCAGGATTCTATTGCCACTCTTGGCCATCATGGCACATTGCTGGCTCATGGACAGCTTGTTGTCTACCAGCTGTACAGTCCCCAGCCTGTACCAGTGCCAAGGGTTGCTCCTTCCTGGGTGCAGGACCCTGCATTTACCTTTGCTGAATTTCAGAAGGTAAGGACATGGCCACGTTTAGGTCGCTGTGCCTGGTGAGCACGGTATAGTAAGAGCAGCAGCAACCTGCCTCATGGCATTACACTGTCATAATATACTGAAGAAAGGTTCCATTATATCTCCGGGATATGTTGAAAAAAATTTTCTGTTCTTTTACTAAATACAAGCATTGTTGTTACGTTCTTGGTACTACTCACCAAATCTTAGCTTTATCAGTGCCATCTCGGTATTATCCTGCCTCTGCCCTGACTGACTTGGTTTTGGATTTGTACTAACTAAAACCTCAGTAAACTCATGAATTGCATAATAATGCTTACAAACAATTATTTCCAACATACATAAAAATACATATATAGGCTTGAGACTCCATGGTGCTACCTTTTAAGCTTTGCGGTATCTCTCCACTTTTCTGTCTATTGCCTGTGAGAGAAAGGCACGCGGGGGAGCAGATAATTTTCTGAAGAATTTATTTCCCAGACATACTTTTGCCAACTTCCCTCCTAAACATCTGAAAATGGATTCAGTTTCTATAAAATACCAGCTTTCCCAACAGTGAAAATACATTAAGCTGATGCTGCCCACAATGCTGCAGAGCAGACTCAGCTGGCACTTCATCACATGAGACACATTAGTAAAGCTTTGCAGTTAAAGCCTGATGACAATCTGTATCTCCCAATTTATGCTAAAAAGGCCTCTTATACTACAGAACTATTTGACCCATCCCTGCAAAATTATGCACACTGAGCGGTACAGATTGCATTTAAACCCTTTTTTTAAAGGGCTGGGAAAGCTACATATTTAATGATGTGGACATAGCAATTGTTTCATACCATTACACTTCCAAGAATGGATTGGAAGAGTCGAGGATCATTTTATTTCTTTATAAAACACCAGAAGATATGGCCAAAGAGAAGGGATTCTTTTCCTTCTTTTTTTTTTTATTCTGTTGAATACCACAAGGTAAATATAATCTGCAATGTAAGTGTGTTAATAGGAGATCCCCTAGCCTTGATCAGGGAATAAATTTCTTGCTTCATCCACCTGGTGAAGCAAAATACTTCAGCAAAAGTACATTTCTCTTCAAGCATCTCATATCTAAACCAGAAGAAAGCCGTAAAAAGAAGAGGACTCTTTGCAGAGACTTGTAAATTAAACCAGAATAACAGAAGATAGAAATGGAAGTAAGAGGTAATGGGCTTGTAAGGTTTTTGCCAATACCAAAAGCAGCAAATCTTTCATTGAGACAGACAAGTTCCCGTATGCTATTATTATTAAGTTAGCATTAATAAAGAGTAATGTAACCACTTCCAATAAAAACACATTAATATAATCAACAGCATCAAGACCAATTCAGAGACAGACAGCATGCTAGAAAATCTCTTATAACTGCTTTCAATTGGATAAATTAATCAATTCTGATACAGATAGACAATGTGTTTGTTGTTGTTACAAAGATACGATACTTATCTCTAATCAGTAATAAATCAAGTTATAAAACCTATTACGTTATAGCAACAAATGAGAGGACTCCATCTTGAATGAAAATTGAGATGTTTTTGTGAACTCCCTACTACTAGTACATAGGTTACAAGTTGATGTGTAGCAACTAGATTTAAATTCCAAAAAGGGAAGTATAGTTAGCAGGACAATTGGTTTGCAAACACATTAACTTTGCAAACACATTAACTTAGGAAAAGGTAGCTCAGCGTTCAGCTCCGCGGGGACAACACTGTCAAGCACACGCTTTAGCAGAATGTTGGGTTCTCAGCAGCCAAAGAAGCCTTAGCGGTGCAGAGTCTCTTGGTCTCTGCACAGAGCATTGGATTTGGGTATCTAGATTCTGCCTGAGTTTTACTTTAGGCATCTAAGTGCTTTTTTGGATCTCACTCTGAATTCTTACATATTATAGAACCTTTTCCAAAAACTCCATTAATTTCTCCAGCAATTACCAGAAAACTATGAGATTATTTCACTAAACAACAAAGAAAGAATTAAATTGTTTTTCTGGTTTTAAATGAACCGTGAAAGAAAGCACATCTGCAAAGTAAACTTAAAATACAGGTTCGAGTGCTTAAACCACTTTATAATAAAATATACATGTAGTGACTTCTGATAACCTACTGCTCCAGATCATAGAATGTATTGCTTAATTGCTATCCACAAATGTATAAATACACCTAATTAAGTAGTTATTATGCACACACCTTGCTTGTCCACCCCAAGAAACATAAACACTGCACAAAATTCTTTGCAGTGTCCTCCACACTACTGGGAGATTACTTAGCATCTGCATGAAAACACACTCCTTCTGCAAGAGAACACAGGATTAAATAAATACTGCATGATCTAGAATGAGCAGGACATTTAATCCAGGCAAGTATAATGACTTTGCTGTGTTTTCTTGGGAAAGACCAATACTCTCTTTCTTCCTTCTCTTTCCTCCTGGTGGAGATAACCAGTATCATTTCACAGGGCTGGAGTCATAAAATGAACTAAAAATAGTGAGGACAGCTTGCTAATTTTAAACAAACTTGCATGTTGGAATAAGAAAGAATCCATACCCATAGGGTTTAGTCAGGCCATTCTCCCCTTCTCTTTACCATGTAAAATAAGAAAACTCTAAAGGTTTTCAACTCATCACCCTTACAGGAAGCATCTTTTATTCCTCCTGGCAGACTTTTAGTATTCAAGCTGAAAGATGTGGGTTCTACTTTCATCTTCTTTTGATTTATATAATGATCCTGTTTGTTTTTACGAGCTCAGTATACTGTCAACAACAGCTGGGCTTTGTGGATGCTGATGCTGAGTTGCAATTGAATTTATACGGCTCTGAAGTTTGTCTGAACCACAACCTTCAGATTCATGACCAAACTTGGGATAGAATGAGGCCCATGTTCTGTCCCAGGGCCATTCTTCTTCTACATGGTTATTTAACTCCCTTGATGCTCCAAGGATAATGTCCCACAGGAGGGATGGAGATTTCGCTTTTCTCAACAACAGAAAACATGTACTACTGCGAGAGATATGCCCCTTGGAGCTGAAAAAGGATGGCTATATAGACAATATAACCCATGTTTCTGATCCTTCCAAGAAAAAAACAGAGGTAGCTGAGCATGTCAGACCTCTAACCACAAAATTAAATTTCAATGTTAGTATTTTGAATCAGTATTTTAACTTTAAGAATGTATAAAAGGTGAACTTGGAAGAGAAAAAAAAATTAAGGTAACACGCAAGATCTGTAAAAAGTGTCCTCTAGGGGAAAATATCCATTCAGTCTTTATCTGAGAAAACATCTGGGAAAAAAATAAACAAAAAAACCCCACAAATCAGGGAAGTACATGAAGCAACTCTTGAAAACATACAGTATTCAGGTACAGACCTCCAGCAATATGGCCATAACTAATGGTTAACATAGCTAAACTACTGCTTGTATTAAATGTAGTAAAAGACTTCCAAAGACCCCCTCAGAACACCTAGGATCCCATCAGGAGACTTTCAGCATTCTAAATAAAATTACCATTGTAATTTAACCTATTGATAAAATCATTGCAAACTTCACTTTGATGATATTAATTGCTGTGGCCACATTTGTTAAAGAAGGAACCCAAAATACCTTTCAAGATCAGAGGCAATATCAACAAACGGCATTCTATGCTCTTCCAGATTGCGACACCTGAACACAAAAAAGTTCTTGTTTTGCTCTTTTGCTGAGGAATCTTTCAAGTACAAGTTCAACCTATACATGTCTTTCTCTAAGTAAGGGGTTACCTCCCACTGATTTCAATAGCCCCAAGAGATGAACCTTCAAAAAGCTTCAATTATTATAGGATCTTCATGTCCATATGAAACCAAGGGTTTTGTCTCCATTCCACATCCAGCTTCGGCATACCTCTAATATGCTGTGCTTACTCGTAGCTTCCAAAATGTATTACTTTTTAAGATGAAGGCTGTGGGGGAAGCAGAGAAACAGGGAAGGCCAGGTTGAATTCAGACCATAAAACCACACCACATTTTCAGCAAGTAGCTGACCTCCTATGATTTCAAACTTTCTTTGGATTCCCTAAAAAACAAATTCCCAAGACCATTAAGCGTATGGTGATAGCAAATTTTCCTTTTTTTTTTTAAACAATTATTCAGAAAGGGCACAAACTGATCCTTTGGAGAGATGGTGCTTTTATCTACAGGAACTTTGTAAACAAATTGATCCAGATGTTTTGCTTTAGAAGTCTCCAGACATAGCAAATTATTCCTTACTACATCAACACTTCATTTCCTCTATTTGCAACTAACATCTCAAAACAGAACACTTTTCAAAAGACAAATAATTGAAATGTTGTATCAGCATTAACAAGATCATTTGGACACTTTTTAAAATAAAATCTGTCTTCTATATATGGATGCATTTGGTTACATATAATAGTTTCCAGAAATAGATCCAGAAAGGATCAGGATCAAATATATTAAGAATGTATTTGGATCCTTTTCCTAAGCCACTGCAAATTTATCAAAGAAATCCTAAGAATTTAATTTTTCCTTTCCATTGTTACATGTTTTGTCATATTTATCTTTAATAAACTCTCAGACATGTGGAATGGTAATGGATTCCAAAGTCTGAATAAAAACTAAGACAACAACTAGTCTACTCCATTAAAATGAAACTAAAGTGAGACAACATAAGAAAGAGAGGGAATAGGTATACGGACTAGGTAAAAGATATTTAAGAATATTTGACAATATAGGCACATATACATTCAAAAATTAATGGAGAAGAAAGAAACCTGCTCCCTGTGTTTCTTAGTGGCATGTCCAATAGACTGTTCTTCAGAAATACATATATAGATTTCTTTTAATTTAAATTTTTTTAAACCAGTAGTAAAAAGTGTTAATTTACTTTAAAGATCTAAGGGGCTTTCAGAAATTAGAACTAGACAAATATATTACCGGTAAGATGGGTACCATTATATACATCCCAGATGAATATACTGTATCAAAACACATTTTAGCTGACTTTCCTAACCATCTTTAGATGTTTTTATTGCATTTTAAAATATGACCAGTTTCTCCGTAGCATTGAAATAATCTTTCCTATTCACATGCTTTCTGAAGAGCTCATGCTGTCAGATTTCCATCCTATGCTTCCCGAATCAGAATATTTGCTTTAAAATGAAATCATTGGTAGTTTTCCAGTTACTGTAAGGACAGAGGGATCAACTGAGTGCACAGCAACAGATTATAAAGCAGGTGGCTTGAGGCTAAATCTAAACAGTTTCCTCACATAGCTTTGTAAAGTGGGGTGCAGATAACTCCTAATGAGTGTTAAGGGCTGTCTAGTCACTTAGTTGTATACAAGGTCTAGACAGGTCAAGGTCTAAGGATCAGAGCTTCTAATTACATTCTATTAAATACTCGTTAGTTGTAAAAGATGTCACCAGAAGAACCATCAGAGCTATAGTGTCTAATTATTAAATACTAGTGCCCTCATAAGACTCTCAGGACATGAAAAACTATGATAAGATACTAAAAAAGAAAAAGAGACAGCCAAAAAAGAGGCAAATCTGAGGACACCGCTGAAAATTGAGGTCATTGTTCTATATCACATTCCCCATGTAAAAGAGGAATTTGAAACTCATCGTCTATTGAATCAGTTGGTATTTGGCAGCATCATTTCTAATGTTGAGTTAAACCATTTAGAAGGCAGATTCGGAGAGCCTTTCATTGCAAAATGAGCAAATAATGAAATACACTTATTTCATAACCTGTATTTGTTACAAACACAACTCACGGAGCTGTTGCTCATTCCCTAAAAGCTAATAAAAGGGAGAAATTAATATGACTAAAACCAGCATGGTTTTTTATTTCCTTTAAATAAAAGCCTCATATAAAATCTCTTGTGGTTTGGTGATGCTGTGCTGTTGCTGACTGCCAGGGCAGGATTTGGTGATGCAACCCCCCAAAGACTGTTGTTATGCTGTTTTTCTCCCAGTGCTCATACTGGGAGGACTCACCAAGTCAGACAGCTAAAAGGGGAGAGCACCTGTTAGGCATGAATTCTGCAATGACTTGTTTTCAAACAGCAACAACCCAAGCGGGTAATAAATAAATAACAGGCTCAAGCTTTGGCTAATGAAGAGCTACCCACATGCACGCAGCCAAGAACACCAGCACTCATAAGTAAAGGTAACACTTGCATCTCAGGACGAGGAATGCCAGTAGGCAGTGCCAAGGACTGATCTTGCCCATCTGGGAGGATGATCTCAGGAGATAGAAATATGGTCCCCAGGGTCAGGAAAGAAATTCCTGAGGATCCCTTTAAAGGCAGCACAGCAGTGCTGGAATAACTCCAAAGTACTCTGACATTTCCCTTCTTTTCTTTCTTTCTTTCTGTTTGAGCACCCAAAAACATGACATTGTTCAGACCTCCTGGACCTATGAAACATTTTGAAAAATGAAAGACTCCAGGTTTTGCCATGACCTCTGGTGCTTCTCAGCCTCCTGACAGCCCTTGAATTACCTGGACTGCAGCCTTCCTTGCAATACCTTGGCTCTGCTGTTCCCTGTCTGCCTGGAACCAATTAATGCATTAGCACAGAAAAAAAAAAAAAAAGAAAAAGGAATTAATCATCCTTCTCTGAACCTCAAAAGATTCAAGTTTTGGAAAGGCTTTTATGGAGATGGGGTAAGATCTCAACTGAGTTACCTTCCTAGCTGACAAAAAGTCTTGCTATTTGTTTCTCTTCTTACCAGCTGATATCTAAGTTGTAGAATTGCATTTATCAGGCTTGCTCCCCTTATAGAGAACCTCTGTCCTCTGTAGCACCCTAGTAGAAGCTAAAAAGGGCACCATCTTCTACTCACACTCTCCCCTTTTCCCTCCCAGGGTTCAAACTATCCAGTACAACGTGGCAAGAACCTCCACTTTGTCATCTCATCTTTTGGTGAATCTCTTTTAGCCTCAAGCCACAACATATCAATGCCAACAGGAACACACAAATTTTTTTTTATCTCACTCATAAATGGAATACCTTCTTTTTATCACCCAGGCAAATCTCAGAACCTCACAAACCTATTCAGTTCCCTATAATCCTATCTATCCAGAAAAGCCCCTTTTAGTACAACACCTTTCTCCTGACACAGTTAACCTGCTCACTCCATCTCTCAGATGCGACATAGCGCTTCATCCTCCCTGGGACTCACAACACTCCTCCTGCCCTAGCAACCCTCCACCAACCCCTCCCACAGACTCAGGGCATCCCTCAGCACATACTAAGTCTGAAAGAGTCCTTAGACTCAAAATCTGAGGATACCCTCATTCCTGACAAGCCTCTGTCTCCTCCTTCTCCCTTCTATTTCTGGTCCTTGATAGGACTAGAGGAGGCTGCAAGGAAAGCCTGTAAGAGCAATTCACATCAGCAGTGCACCAAACACTGCCTTTGCTCTGCAGAATCAAGTTGTAGGTGCTCCTCAGGGCCAGCATCATTTAATAAACTTACTCCATATCCCTGGCAAGCAGAGAGCAACATGAGCATGGCAGGATGGGGTTCAGTCACAACTGGTGCCAGGAAAATATAGCTGAGTATCAAGCAGCTTAGACACTCTTCAAGCCTCCATGCCCTGCAATCCTAGAAACTAAAAGACAGCACTCATCCCAACGACACCTTCTTTTAATTTTTTGTCCCTCTACCAGATTTTCATTTCTGTCCCAAAATACTCCTGTATTTCTTTTTTTACTCTTAAAAACAAGGATAAAACAAGAACTGGCTTTTAAAAATGTCAATTAACCAAGAACAGAGGGGAAATGACACATCAGGAGTAAAATGGAGCACTCAATTCTCTGGCTTGCTAATTAGGATTTATGTACTGGAAAAATCTAATTCCTGGCACCGGTGAGTTAATAAAGAAATGAAAAAATGTCTGGAAAATTGGAAAAACTGGAATAATTGTCTAAAAAAACTACCACATCTGGTCATTTCCCCACACATTGTTATTAGCACCACAATTATTTCAGCAGGAGGCAAGCTGGGAAGAAGTAATACATGACCAATGAAGAAAAGCAGTAGCAGGAAAACCTACTATTCAGGCACTGAATTCAGAGAGAAAGCACACTTGCCACTAAGTAGAAAAGTCTACTTTAACATGCATTTCTTTAAACTGTGATTTATAGTGTTTAAACTGGAGATAATTATTTCCACTAGGATTATCACAACTGCAAAATTACCCAGTTCTTTCTGTGTAGTCATTTACACTGGTACACGAATTGCTAGTATTCTGATACTTACCTGCTTCTTCTAGTGGTAGGAAGGGAAATATGAGGTGCAAAGCGAGAAAACAGATCTCAAGATAACAATTCATGCAGCATGTATGTGTACATGAAGAGAATTCACTTGCATGCTCTTGAGACTCAAATGCTCACCATAAAGACTTCCCAGACCATACCAGTGAACCTGATAAGTTACTTTTCCTGCTTTCATAATTGTTTTTATGAGGAAGGCAAGAAAAAAAATCCCAGGAATAATGCCAATAACCATTGCACTTTGCTGATTCTCCTTTGAGATTTTTGCTTTTATATTTTTGCATGGTGATATTTCATGATATGATCATTTTGACAGTTTAATGGGGTTCTCTTGCTTATTCTGCAGCTTAATCCTTCAGGAATCTTATACAGAATGAGCCTCTTGCTAATATATTGACTACTAAGACCTTTTTCTTTTTTAAAATATGGATAAAAATTATCATCCATCTTTCAAAAGTAAAGTATGTTAATTTACATTCTAGCTAAATTGGGCAAGATCCAGTAAGAGATTGAGCCATTTCAGTGCTAGGCAGTATAACACCTATCTTTCAGTACCTCAGATCTCACAGAAAATTTCAAAAAGGAAATGGAGTCTCAGTCAGTTCGCAAGATAAGTTCATGCCTCAGAATTTAATCCAAAGCTGCCAACACACCATGCAAGCACCTGATGGCAAAATATTCAGGAGGTAACCACATAGAAGTGGCCTAGAAGAGGGCTCTGTCTTAAATCCTGATCATTCAGAACAGCAGTTTCATTTACAGAGTATCTGGAGCCCAGAAGCCTCTACTCACATATCTATCTCTGGGTAAAAAAAAAAAAAAGAAGCAAGGTTAATGCTTTTCTATTAAAAACAGGTTGGGAAAGCAGACGGATTCCTGTCTTCATATAATCACCCAGTAATTGCCCAGGCAATAAAGGATCTCAGTTGTTCCCTTAGCTCAAGGGAGCTCAAAGTCACATCTCCAAAGAAAGCTTCCTATTTACAAGTACGCTCAACCCCTCAGGCACAGTCAAGAAGCCCTGGGCTCAAAACAGACATGAAAAACTGAAGCACAGCAAGATTAGTAGGTTTACTTGTAAGTAAAGAGGCATCCTTTTTTCTCCTCTACCAGGACTTTTCTTTACTTTATCAAGCAGCAATTTCATGCAAAATGCACAATATGCCCTGGGAGCATATTGTGTAATCTGAGCACTTCTTCACTTGCATGGTCAAGTGAATAGTAGTCAACTATTCACAAGGTGAATAGTTGACTACTGCCTACACAGTGGCAAAGCTTCATGGAGTAAGATGACGAATGCTCTGCCACACAAACCAAGACTAATTGGCGGCCTAGAGGCTAGGTATAATTCAGTCAGTGAAAGATGCAGGATTTCACCCCATTAGATAGAGGGGACTGAAGCATTCTCACTCGTCCTGCTCAACTATCTCAACCAGCAGGCTGGATTAAGCCCCTTGAGGTGAGCTTTAGAAATAAGTGAGGCTCAGAAAAGAGTCTGCCACTCTTTTTTCTTTTTTTTGTGAAATGATCAAATGTCTGAGTATGTGAGTATCCCTCATAGATTAAACCCATCCCAAAACTCACAAACCTGCCAGCTTTGTCCTTTTCCACACTGATGTATCATCTACGTCTTTAATTTAAACTGCTTCTAACACGTCTTCTGACTTTACTCCAACACCAACTAATTTATTTCAAAATATGCTGCTTCAACACGTTTGATTTTATCTCTTGAAATTAATAAAACCTTCTTCCCTATCCCAAAGAAGTGGTCAAAAAAACCCCAATCATATCCATCTCCAGCATGTCAAAATTTCACCGTTAAGCATACCAAAGAAACATGGGGAAAGGGGAGAAAGGTATGAACTTGGACTAATGGAACTGATGTGCTTCACCTTGGAATGCAAAAGAGCATCTCAGCAAGTCCATCCAAAACACATTTATTTGCTTTTTACAGTTAGCAGATATTATGTTCCCATATACATACAGAACTGATCTACTTTTTTATATTCTGTACTGGTAGCAAAGACATAGTTACAGGAATAAATACTCTGTCCTAGATCCCTTTCGGGTCAGTATGTGATTTAGATACTGAGGTGCTTTGCCTTGTCCATACTAAGGTGGGTATACAAAAGACAACACTCAGGCTCCTGGAGAATATGTAGACAAGACAGACAGTGACTGTTGATCCCTGGATGATGGTGCATCACAGTTGGATGGCAGAAATGCTGTGTTATTACTGTTCCTTTCTACTCACCTTGTTTTTAAGTTAACAACTGCCCACAGTGGCAGAGATGATCAAACTGTCTGTGAAGCAGCTCCACAACTGTATACAGCCTAGCATGTTCTGGTACCCGGAAATTTCTGACCCCTTGCTTTGCCAATGATCTTTGGATCCTCAGCAGAAGCTACCCATGTACTTAACCATTTCTGATGTCTAGCTGGACAGCAATTTCCGCAAGAAAAGTAGAGCACTGGTTTCAGCTGGAGATGTCTATCTTTTCACCATTCGGTTTAAGCCATCTGCGTTCATAAATTAATGCCCATGAAATATAGGGCACTCCAGTTTCAGGTGGGGGCAGAGGGAAAGAAAGTGTTCAAGATCTCTTTTGACATTTTTAATTACAATGGATTTGATTTTCTTCAGTCTTAATAAAGATCATGAAACCATATAGCAGCAGTTACCTTAATATTGGCAGTGCAACTAGTCTTTGGCTTCAGACTTAACACAGAGAGTTTAGGATTCCTGAGGCATTAAGTACATGGTAGTTATGCTGCAATTAGTTAGAAATCGGTCTCTTTGAGACACTTATACTAAAGATCCACTTCATTAGAGAGTATCCATACAGTTGAATCACCACATTTTATGAGGGATCATTTTGTTGTTTGGCCTCCAATGGTGACTGCTGCCCCATTCAACATTTACAGATTCTTATCAGCTCTCACTGAAAAAACAGTATCATCAATAGCCAAAAATGCACTTTTCCCTGCATAACCCCTCCCACCACGCCCGCTCTCATCCACAACTGATTATTGGCCAAAATTTCCAAAACTGATCTTTATGTCCTCATCCTCAAAGGTGCAACTCAAAATACAATTTTTTTTTTATTTTCCTCCCCTTTGGTAACCTGGAAAAGAAGATGCCTCAAAGGGACAAGATACTGAAATCTAAAGTTTTTTTTATTTGTATCACTACAATCAAACTAGATTACCTAATGAACACCATTTAAAATCATCAGATTTGTTTTTCCCCATTAATATCACTTGTTTACTATATGTACTTCAGGTGCCAAGAAAGGCTAATACATTCCCCTCACATAAAACCAGAATCAAATGCCATTTCTCCAATGTATAGGAAGAATAACCTATGAAGAATTTTACTGCCTTGTATCTCAGTGCACTTTGACAAAAAATAGCATAAGTGTTCTCATCCAGACTTCACCTAAACATAACAAGGAACTGAAGTACAAAAGGGTCACCAAGTGTGTGACATGCAGAGCTGGAAGCACAAAGAACTGCTTCTCTCTGTATGTTTTTCTTTCTCCTTACTTTTCTCCCTCTGTATTAGAAAGTCTGCTGTTAATGACTCTCATGATTGACCACATGACATTACAAAAGTCAAGAGAGTGAAAACTAAAAAACCAGGAAAAAGAAACTGTGAAGTGAGATTATTCTAAAGTCTTTGTTTCTTCCTTTTCTTTTAAATTACTTTTTATTTTTCTGCAACTGACATAGGTTTTGATTAAGATTTTCTTTGTTAAAGAAACAGCATTTTCACTCCTGCTGTTCTTTTGAGAAAGAAATCAATACCTATCCTCTGAGATATCCACGAAATCACCGGGAAAACCATAACATAACAGATTTGGCAATTCTTAAATTTCTAAGTAAAAATGAAACAGAAAAAAAAATCAATGCTCTTTACAGAACATAAAGCGTCAAAAAAAGACTTATGGCAAGGTTTAAACTATATTCTTTCAAATCTTCCTAAAAAAGGGGGAAGGCAGGGGGAGCTGCCCTCATTAAGCTGGATTCCGTGGAAAGAGAATTGTTGTGCCTTGGGGTTTTTTTGGTTTGGACTATTTTTTTTTTTAAGAGCTAAAAGAAATTTCAAGGCTTACACTTGCCTTGGAGCCTCACTGCCAATTTTTGTGGTTTTACAACCACAGTTTCTTATTTTTCTTTTTTTCTTTCTTGTTTTTTTGTGGGGTTTTGGTTTTGTTTTTTTCTTCAGAGGGAGGAGTCATTTGTTTGTTTTTCTAAAGTATTTCTTTCTTTCCCATTGTCATGTATGATACCCACGCACTATAACAGGGTAAACTAACACCAAAGGGCATACAGAGAAATTGCCTATTCAAACCAAATTACATTTTCCCTTCTTCAGCACCAAAGTCAAAATGCAGGACTGCTGAAGTGAGAAGGAGATTTCACCTCTATTCCCACCTTGATACTCAAGTCCTGCAGGACCTTAACTCGACCACCAATTTCTTTTCTAGCCAACCACAGAGGCTGTGCCCGGTATGGAGCTAAAAGCAGTAGTCAAATTCAGCCTTTGGACAAGGCACTCTCTGCCCAGTAGCAAAGGATTGAGCAGTCATGTTTCCAGTGCAGTTAGGCCTGGGACAAGCAGATCTCAAGTGTTTAGCCCTCTCTATCCCATGGAAACACAAAGAGCAGAGAAGACAAACACAACGGCCTTCTTAGGAGGACTCCAGCACCTGTGGGCTGCCACACTGAAGCCACTTGAAGTACTTTGCCCACTATTGGCTGGCACAAAATAAAACCAAAGAATTTTCTGCGTGCACAAGTCTTCTCTGCATCCAACTTGAAAAGGTTTACTATGAGGGTAGTCAAGGGAAATCCAGGTTTGGAGAGTGACACTGTGAACTCATTCATCTGCTGTCCTGGGTAGTTTTAATATTTATTTTATTTTTAAACACCTCTGTGAAGAAAGAGCAAAGTTTTTGGGGTTTTCTGATTGCTGCAGGCCCCTGCTAATTTGTCATTCTGTGGTTTATGTTATGGTGGAAGAAAGAGAACATCCTTTGCTGATTTTTATGCTTATGATTTTGCAATCTTGTTTGAAGTTTTAAATAAATAACAGCTTCTTAACAGTAGCTTGAAGTAAACAGTGACTTTGTCCCTGGTCTGTGTACGGCATTTCTTGGTTTTGGTGGTGGGTTTTGGCAAGGAGAGGAAGATGAGAGCAAGATGTTTCCGTCTGCCATTCTTGCATATCGTGAGAAAATCCAGTCTTACATGTCAACACCCCCAAGGTTACAGGGACTACTCCCTTCTATTTCCTGATCATCTCAGTGAACCCAAAGCAAGTAAGAGGGGAGACTGACTTAGAAAACAAGATTTTGAGATATACCTGCTTCAATCATGAGATCTACTTGGACTCATTGCCTGCAATATCTTTGGAATAAGGACTGTCAAGACATGCATCCTTCCCAAAGGCCAGTATAGAGACAATGCAATTCCATTTCATCTTGTGTGGATTGACCCTGATTCAGACTTGCACAATGCAGTCTACACTGTTCTCACAAGCAACATACCACAAGGGAAAAACTGAGTTGTCACTGGTTTCTAGAGACTAAGTTTTGACAACATTAATAAAGGATTTTAAAATTTCATGGGGTTTCAAAGTATTTAACTATCTTCAGTTTAAGTTATAAAACTTTCCACCACAGAAGACAATTCAGGCCAATTGAACTGAGGTTCGCTACATCACAAAGATCAGTGCTGAGGCTAGTCCTGTTTTATATCGTTATCAGAGATCTGGACAACGAGATCGAGGGCACCCTCGGTCTGCAGATGACACCAAGTTGGGTAGGAGTGTCAATCTGCTGGAGAGTAGGAAGGCTCTGCAGGTGGATCTGGACAGGCTGGATCAATGGGCCAAGGCCATTGTATGAGGGGTCCTGCACTTGGGTCACAACCCCAGGCAGCACTACAGGCAGGGGGCAGAGTGGCTGGAAGGCTGCCCAGCCGAAAAGGACCTGAGGCTGCTGGTCAACAGCAGCTGAACATGAGACGGCAGCGTGGCCAGATGGCCAAGAAGGCCAATGACATCCCAGCTTGCACCAGGAATAGTGTGGCCAGCAGGACCAGGGCAGTGATCGTTCCTGTGTACTTGGCACTGGTGAGGCCACACCTTGAGTATTGAGTTTTGAGCCCCTCACTGCAATAATGACATTCAAGTGCTGAGCATGTCCAGAGAAGGGCAACAAAGCTGGGGAAGGGTTTGGAGCACAAGTCTTACGAGGAGTGGCTGATGGAGCTGGGGGTGTTTAGCCTGGAATAAAGGAGGCTCGGGGGGACCTTATCACTCTCTACAACTATCTGGAAGAAGGTTGAAGCAAGGTGTGGGTCAGTCTCTTTTACAAGGTAACAAGTGATGGGACAAGAGGAAATGGCCTCAAGTTGCACCAGGGGAGGTTTAGATAGGATATTAGAAGAAATTTCCTCACAGAAAGGGTTATCAAGCATTGAAACAGGCTGCTTGGGAAAGTCCTTCAAGTCCTTTTCCAACCTAAACAATTTCATGATTCTATTATAAACCAGAAGAAATGCAAAGGCGTTACAAGTCCTAAGGAAAAGGTGGTTTTATTTTGTATTTTGTGGCACTTTTAAAGTTTCTTGAATATAAACAATGCGTTTTACTCTCCAACATCATACACTTTGTTCCACAGTTTGAAAAAATAAATTCTCCTTTTAGCTGTTTCTTTTCCAGACCACAGGAAAATATGGACAGTGAATTTAAGATTCATGTCCCTGAAGAGGTATACGTGTTGTTACAATCTGAAGTGTGCTACTGCTTGAGAGCTCAATGACACACTTTATGACTGTTTATGGAAAGTGACATTCTTATGAATTTTCCTCTAAAGATGAGGATTTACTACAAATGAAAGGGGTTGCCTTGCAGCAGTTTACCCAAAGTTCATTATCACAGCACTGGAAGGCTAGAAATAGACATTTTAGAAAACAAAAATAAGAACCTTACTCTTCCCATTTCTCTCTCCCACTATCACTCATTCCCATCTGTAACATCTTCCCATCTGGACTAAAGTTCCTATTTTGCCTCCTCGCTTCAGAAAACCAACTCTCAACTTACCAGCCTTTCTAGCTTCTGTCTTCTGTATTTCCTTTCTTCCTCTCAGAATCCTCTGTCCATTGCTTCTCAGTATCTCTCCTCAGCTTTTCTTGTGGAACAGACTTTGCATTTCAGGCTCCTGAGTCAGTTTGCTCTTAACAATAGAGAGGTTTTATGCCCAGGTGAGCATTTGTCTGGGTACTGAAAAACCACTAAACCTGGGCATAAAAGCATCCATTATTTATAAAACACAAAGTTCATCTGCAGCTGACATTCCTATTATGAAGACCTAGAGTTTGGTTCTGCAGCAAGGAATGAGAAAACATGGAGTGATATTGTCATATCATATCTTTAAAACGGGGACATTTGTCTAGGTTCACTGAATCATAGCCTAATCCTAATCTTTTTACAGCACACACTGTTCATCAGCTAATTACTAGTGCTCCCCTATTACGCTAAGGATTATCTAATCCTAATTGTACTCGATTTTCTTATATTTTGAATATTTATCTACATTTTTTGCAGAATTTCTCCAGCAACTCCTACTGAAGTTGTGAGTAATCCCACTACAGTTCTATCCCAGATGTTCAGATGACTGTGTCTCAGAGAACCCACAGCTCTATTGTCAGGGATTTGGTCAGCGTGCTTCCATAGACCTTTTAAACTTCTTTTTGTATATGACCTAAAACCTTAGCACTGAAGATAGCCTACATAATACAAGTGTTCAGTGACATACTTATCCACTACCCCTCTAACAGAAGCTGAGGCAGCAGATGTTCACTGAAGTTTTCTCTGGTCTAATGTCCTCTGTAGGATACGTGCTCAGAATCAGTGAGGACTGACACTTTGAAAGTTCCTAACATGCTGTGACTTATCTAACCTTGCTTCGTGATTAGTAACACTATTTAGGGATGAAGATTCCTTCATGCTGGGTGTTGTGGTAACACATATACTTTGTCCAAACGAAATTACATTATGGGCATAGAAAGTGTAAGAAACAAATACCAAAGGCAACAACACAGCACCAGGTAGTCCCACCTGTAGGGATCAATCACCAGTGACCTAGTTTTTGCAAAGGTTTCTTTTAGCTACATACCAAAAAAAAGAGAGGTTTTAGGGTCAAGAGTAAGGCTACATATTTGTTTAGTGTCTGGTTACAGGAAATTCTTTCCTAACATTAGGTGCTGCAGAAAGGAAAGTACAAAGGTAATTGCTTGAAATCCAAAACAAGAAATGAAGCACAAGTAGCAAACTGGAAGTACAGCTTCGAGATAGCATCTGAAGGTGAAGCTGAAGATACAAAAAGCCACAAAACAGAAGTAAAGTAGTTCACATTTGTTAGGACAGATTTGGATGAATGTGGATAGAGAATGATAGATAATTCTATAAAAAAGACATCAAGATGTAAAAATGATGACTTAGAAGAAAGTTTCTGTCCAATATGATGTTCCAAAGATGGGAACAGTAGGAAAGAAGGTGATCCAGTAGGAAGATATCAGAAAAGACTTGGGTGCGAAGTTAAAAAGCTCAATTTTGGCCATAGTGAACTTGTGCTGGTGGCTAATACTACTCAGGAATTGCTAGATGCAGGCTAACATGTTTGTTATCGGCTCTGGTAGAGGAAAACAGGGGTGTTAACTGTCTGGGGGGAAAAAACCTTCTAATTTCGGTCTCTTAGTCTATAAGATTCTTTTGCTTTCATTGTAAAGTATATAACTTCTATTTCTATGATTCTCATCATTGCTACATTCATTTCATGACAACACCAAAACGAAATAAAAAGGATGAAGTTTGCTAAAAAGATGTCAGTGGACTCAGTAAGAGGGATTTTGCAAATGAGAAGCATGGCATATGTTGGCAATGCTCCACTGATTCTAAGGGAAACCTGCCAATCTGTGTCCAAGCGTCAACTGCTTTACATGTTTCCAAATAAATGAAGTGTTTCTGACCCATAGGTTAACACTGATCTTCGCAGGACTCATAAAAATGATTGATACTCTGGCTTTCTCTATGCCTAGATATGTATGATGAGTCATAGAGATGTCTTACAGATGATAAGCGGACACACAGATAGTATCTGGAAAAACTGGACAGCTCCAGAGGCTTTCAGTTGCTTCTGTTCTTAAAAATACCTGCCAGGTTGCATGGTAGAGGATAGAAGATGCTTGCAGTAATTGACAAAGATGGTGAATCCTCTGGGAAAAGTCTGGGGTTTTTTTAACTCTTTAACAAGTACAGCTTCAGAGATCAAAAATTGCTCCATATAAACAGAAGTAATTTATAGTATACACAGTTCTGCTGTTGATATCTCTCCAAACATCTGTAAAGCTAGATTTATTTGCAGTATTGGCATTTTGAAGCTATTGCCTTATGAGTGATCAATGAACAATGGGAAACAAAACTGAGATGTTCTTTTTCACCAATTGCATATCGAACAGAGAGTATGCTTCCCTTCAACTTACTTAAATAATAAAGTTCTCCAACCAAGATAATCCAACTAACCAATGAGTTAACTGAAGATTAAGTTTCATTCACCTTTCAAAATTAATGGCCTAGTCCTGAGCATATCCCAGCAGGTTTGGAAAAAATACAGTTGAACCATATATTACTAGCCAAACATGAAAAGTTGTCAAAAGCATCTACCGCACGATAAGCATTATGACAGGGTACTTTGCAAGCATTTATGAACAACATGAATCTGCTGCTTCACAATCCTGCATGTTGTGCAAAAAGATTGCAATATGTACAGATAAGATCACTTTGCACTGGTGCCAAATACTATACAATAAGTAAAGCAGCAAAAAATCAAGCCTTCCGTCTCCCAGTCACCCAAAGTGGATAACCAATGGTGTTTACTCACTGACTGCTCTCCCTAAAACTTTAATATATTTTTAAGACTGGTATATGAAAAACACATTCCCTGGTGGCATTATACTTTAAAAGACTCAAAAAACAAATAAATTAATTTAGCATGTTATGAAAGAATTAAACAATACCAACACATTTTTACCGTTCCCATGAGAACTACTATTTTCTTATGGGTCTGCTCTTTGCCTCTTGCCAAAATTCAAGATGGCCCCAGAGAAAGGCAGGATAAACCTGCTAGTCATTTACGTGAATGGCAATTGCCATTTCTGAGCCTACATCTGGTAGAAGCCACCTTCCTAAAAAGGACAATACATTTCTTCTGACACCAAGTCCTCTGGGAGTTAACTACAAACACATTTCCACCTTGTTTTAATACTGTTTTAACAAGCAGAAACAGAGTATTAATCTTTTTAAAAATATATTTCCTTAATAAGATTAAAATTCTTTTGTGATTGTTCTGGCATTTAAAATAATACTAGCAAATAAAAAAGTGGTATTTAGATCATGCTACAAGATTTTAAAGGTTTTTGTTCCACAGAACCATGCAAGATAATAAAATGTGACTGTACTACTTCTTAACCAATGTGGTGACATGTCACTTAGTTAAAAGAATTCACATATTTAGGGATAAATTCTTAAATACTTAATCAGAAATTATAAGATGCACAAGATAACACGATTCATCTTCTTATTGGCATTTTCAGAAATGAGTGTCCATTTCTATGGTCCAGAAAGAGTTTTCAATGAGCTTCTCTTGGCCCCTTATGAAGCCACTCACCCCAAAGTCCGGAGGGCCACAGTGCTGCTGAAGAAGAGACCCATTTGCACATACTGCTCTGAGAAAACAGATCTTAGGACATACTGAAGTAATTATTAAAAATTCTGAAGCCATCAGAGTCAATGGCAAAACTATCATTGACTTTAACAGGGTGTGGATTTGTCTCTGAAGTCTCTTCACTACAAAGCAACTTTGCCAGCTTACCAGAGGTGGCTTCTGTGAGATGGCCAGCTTGCCTACTATGGTCATAATACCAACACACTAGGCAGTTCACTCTCAGGTAAGTGAAATTCTAACATTTTTAATTGTATGCATTGTTTGAAAAGAGGCATAATTACTCTTAAAACAGGCAGAAATTAGTTCAATCTGGATTTAGTAACATGTGAGGAAGGGGCCATGAGTCCACGAGGGAATTATGCTACAATATACTTATCTACTCAGCATGTATACATCAACCAAGTGTCACAATGGCATTCCATAAGTACATAGTGAAATGTGCATTACCTTATGGAAATGGCGGTTGCAAACACATTTGCACTTTATTCTCTAATTCACTCCAGTTTGCCTGTTGTGTTGTTGAGAAGATAGCCTTGACACGATAGTTAAACTTTTACTCAGTGTGATTCTGGCAAATAAAGGACCTGATAGAGTTTTTTTTTCCTTTAACTGGAGACAATGTTAGAGCTACATCTGTAATATAGTTTATTACATACTAATCACAGGACCACAGGAAATGTACTGTTCATTACTCATGGCATACTGAAACTATGATTACTACATTTTCTTACTTTGGAGGCAACAGTTGTTTTTTTAGCCCAATACAAATCAAAATGGTGGGAGGGAGGTAGGAAATGGAAGCATACTGAAAAAATATTACTGATATACTGTGATTTGATACATATGTCCTGTAACTGTTATGAACAGCACTGGTAAAAAATATTAATGTGATTAATGAGTTTTTAAAGGGATTTTGGCTTCTGTTGACTGAATGATATTCCATTCACAAGAATGATCAGAAGTAAGTGAGTAGGAAGATTATCATCATCACAAAGACCTGGAATTCTACAATTTCAGTTTGAAATATCACTACAAGACAATGTCAAAAATAGCATTAAGTGTATTTCCTATGCAGGAAGATGTACATGCACTTAGAAGCAAAACAAGAATATTTACAAAACAAGAACAAAATTAAGCACTTTGAGCTACACAGTCACTGAAGGACTTTTATTTGCAAAAGTAACTCCTACCTTCACTTAAAAAAAGCATGATAAATCTGTCTTATTAGCAGCTAAGCTTATCTGAGCTTGTAGGTTTTACTTTTTAGATCTTGTCTTTTGAGATTGCATAGATATAAAGCCTCAGGTATTATTCACAGCACTCATGGAAAAAAATCAATAACCCACATATATATATTTGCAAACATAAAAGAACATAGAAATGCAGAATATTTACACCAAATAGGCACAGGAAAAAAAATTGAATGTATTAAGTACATCTGAGTGCCAACCCCTCTCCCAAACATTCCTTCTCTACAGGAACAATAACAGAAGAATAGAGAAATTTCTCTGACTGCAGTTGGCGAAAAACAGAAAACTGGTTATGTTTCAAAAATATGAACACTTTTCACTGGACACAATATAATTAATGGATGCCATGTTTTGGAATACATACTCCTCAGGCACTGCAGGTTATTGCTTGCCCAGAGGAAATAGAAATCATAATCCATGCCACAGTATGGCAATACATAAATTAATAAAATCTAAGCACAAACAACTGGATAAACACAGCACCAAGATGTTTCATGGAGCCAGGAAAACCTCTGCATTTGAAAAAAATATGCAAGACATGGACACTGCCCTTTAAAAAACTTGGAAAACTTTTTCTAAACTGTGTGATTCACCAAAGCTCTAATTTCTTAGAAATGAACCTTCTGAGCATTTTTTACTCAGAAGCACTAGTAGCTATGAATCTGGCCAGATACACACATGCCTACCTTAGCGGTAGGTTCTCTATTGTTGCAAAAGATAGTACAAAGCATAGCACAAATGTGTGTGAAATAATCTTTGATAAATTTTAACAGTATGAGCAATGATTTATATCTGAATACTTTGGTAATGAGGATAGCTTTTGCATTTCTGAACCATGAAAAATAATTTCTTCTGCACCAGTCTAATCAGACAGCCTTAAAGCAGGCAAAATCTAAACAGATGAAATCATAAAATAAAAAAAACCAACGACATTAGGGTGTTGAATCTAGTGACCTGAGCAGGTAAATCCCCATTAAAAAAAAGTTTGTCACCCGATTTGACAAGACTGTGGTTACTAAGCACAGAATTAAATCTTTTTAGACATTCACTGGAAGACTGTTCTTTTCAACAGTGGCTACATTTTTGTTATTAATTCAACAATCCAACCACAGAAAAAGTAAACAATCTAAAGTATTCTTTTGAAAAAAGCCATCAGAGAAGAATGATGTACTAATTATTGAAGATTTCTGCCTCATCCATGGATGTGACTCCATGATTGAATCCAGCTCGGCACAAGGAAAAATAAAAAGAGTGCAAATTGAATACACGCAGGAGAGTTGGTCTTGGCTTCGTGCCCACTGTCATCATAGTTAAACTCCATTTCCAAGACCCACCATAACACTTTCCTCTTAAGCTTCCTCTGGGTCACAATGACCTTTGTTAAACACTGTAACAAGTGATAAAAATGAAGACTGGGAGTACATTTGTTGCAGAGTTAAAATTGAAAGGAACCAGGGGATCTGAAACAGATTGCAGATAAATGTAATATATTGCTCAGCTGCATTCCTCTTTGTTCCAGATGTGCAATTTGTTACTAGTTATAGCAGAATGGAAATTCTATTTTGTAGAGACTAAAACCAACACATTACAGAATGCAGAAGCACTGTCTATCTATTTCTGAAAGCAAATTGCACCTGCCTGCAATCTTGTCCTCATTTGACTGAGCCCTCTGAGTAGTACAATGATTTAACGCAATAGCTTTTCACATTTGAAGGGTGTGGTTCAGCTCCAGCTTCACCGAAATGAGCCTAAGACTCTAAATTTAGCAGGTAGTAAAAGTTTATCCACAGAAAAGAAAAATAAAAAAGGGACAAAAAAACTCTCTTCACATAACTGTGTACCCCAGTGTAATTCACAGATTGTGCCCCGCCATTTCCATGGGACTGACCTTCATCAGTTGTATTTTCAGTCTTGCAGTTCTCACAGGCAAAGTGGGCAGCATACCCACTGATTTGCATCAATGCCATCCTTCTCACACTTTTCAAAAACATTGACCCCTACATGGTTATAAAGGAGCATGGATTTTTACCCATGTAGCTGTAGCCCTAAGTACTGGCCCTGATCACTGCAAAAGTAAACAGTCATTTAAAGTTACTCTGTTAAAATGTTCCAATTTATCTTCAAGCAAAAATGTGAAGCCAGGCTTTGTTTTTATTTGCTCTTTCCAAAAGACAAAGATAAGGGATGCAGTAAAAATAATCATGCTGCAAAAGGAAACAAGGACTGCCATTCACAACAACCCAATGAGGAAAAGGGAGACAGGTGACATGCAAAAACTGGTTTCAATTGTTAATGCTGAGGACACTGTTACAATTTTCATTCTTATCTGCTCTCAGCTCCTGACATTTTTTCATTATTTAATACAGTCCTCACCCAAGCAAAATTTCTGTGGGATTCAGTAACATTTTTGTGGGAGCAAAATTAAGTAAAACAAGGAAGAGCTGAAAGTGCAGAGCCGTCTGCTGCAATGAATGGGGCTATTTGTGCAGCAAGGAACTGTTCAAAAACCTGTGTTGGCGTATTACCCTGCATCTCCAAGTAAACTTCAAACACACACACGCTGTCTCCAAAACCCAGCAGGAACTACCCGCAACACCATTACAGCTCAGTTCCTATCCATCACAACTGCCCTCCCGTTCTGTGCAGTGCTCCCACCAGGACAGGGCCTTCTATTTTGTGTCCCAGCATGTTGCCACTTTGCAAGGAGAAGTGCTGCACGCAAAATACTCACAGGAACTCAGCAGGAGTCGCTGCCTCATGCAGAGTCAAGAGACTGGCCAACAGCGGGGCTCACTGAGGAGGGGTTTGCAGAGCATTTTGCAGCAACCCACCTGTCCCCTTCTACAGGTGCAGAGGAGCAGACTGGTTCATGAGGAAATTTGGAGCCAGATTTTGAATGCTCAGTATTCTTCGGACTGTGACATTTTCCAAATGCTTTGCTGTGGAAAGAAACACACAGGTGATCACATATTAGGACAAGCATTGTGCAGGAAGACTTGCGCAGATCTACCTCTCTGGGAGCCCTGCG
Source organism: Cephalopterus ornatus (assembly GCA_013396775.1). Taxonomy (NCBI): domain Eukaryota; kingdom Metazoa; phylum Chordata; class Aves; order Passeriformes; family Cotingidae; genus Cephalopterus; species Cephalopterus ornatus. The sequence goes on along the minus strand of VZRE01006242.1, from coordinate 317,776 downwards.
ACAGGCCCCAGAGAGGGCTGCCAGAGGAAACAACATGGGATTGCTTACATCCTACATGAGGCAGATGCTCGAACAGGAACTACAGAAAGAGACAGTAACTCAGAGAATGTGGAAGTCTGCCTCAACCACAAGAGATCAGCTGACTGGTGGCATCATGTATTGGTATGAGGCAAAGTCAGTCAATTCTCACCAAACAAAAATCTCAGCAGGAACACATAGGCAGGAATCCTTACAGTTAAGAATAAGACAACATGTCCTATTAGGTTGCCACGTGGGCAGAAGTTGCTGCATTATGTAATGGTGAGCTTGGCTCCTACCTCTCTGCATGATAGGGACTCTCAGCTCCCAAGGAGTTCACAACTTGGAGGAGCTGTGAGATGTTGCCTCTGGCCATGGGTGTGGCTTTAGCACCACCATAATTTCCTGGCTCTTCTGTCTCTGTTGTCTATGTCAAACGTTTTGAAGTGGCACTGTTACTTATTTCTAAGTGCAGTTGCCACTGATGCTGAACAGTGATCCATTGTTCCTATTGTTGCTTCTGAACTCAGTGGTTCGTAAAAACAATGCTTAAGATGCAACTCCAGCACAGAGAGTCTCAAAGCTGCTGACTGTCAGAAGCTGGAAGAAACACTGTACTTGCCCTGTTTCCTACACTTCTCCACGAGCACCTTCTGCTGACTGCTATCAGGAAAAAGTTGCTGAGGTGTTTGGTACAAGCATGTATTGCTCCCCTTTTGCTCTTCCGCTGACATTTCCCTGATCAACACTAATAGCTAAGGTTCAGTTATTTCAACTGGCAATGCTGATGTCCTTTCCAGTTTAAAAACTGCTTTCAGAGTGTAACACTATGATTTTCCATGTCAATGTCCTTTCCAGATTGTACTGCATTGACTGAAGTAACCACACCATGGGAGTGAAGCAATCTTTGCTTAACAACAAAGAAAAGCCTGAAATAAATATTGGAACATATTGATATACTCTGGTTTGGACATAACTACCTAAAAAAAAATAAACACATCTCCCCCACAGAAAAAAAAAAATTATCTGATCTGCATTCTGTCACCTGGTCCTCATGAGGATTTACAAATTCAACAATAACAAAGGGAATTTTTGAAGAAGGGGGAAATTAGTGAAGATAAACTTCACCATCATTTTACAGCTTTTGATAAAATGTCAAATGGGTGTTTATTTAAGCAATTTTTTTTCCATTTTGAAATTCTAATTTCACCAGCTGTTTTCTCTTTCCACAAGGAAAAACAACATAAATGTTTCAAAAACATAAGAAAGTGATATTATTTTCTACCAAATTCCTCATTTCATTAAGAAATTCTGAATCAAAGGGTTTCTGCGTTTTAAAAATAAAAATTAACAAATCAGAAACTATATATTCAAGGAACAAGAAACTATATATTCAAGGAACAAGTAAACAAGCATTTTTTCAACACCCTTTACCCATAAAAAGTAAGAGGATGGTGTACTATATGTGGAATAGAATAAATAATGATCAGAACTGCACAGCAACTCTGAATTTTAAACATATGGCAGAAGAGTATGTGGATTCCAAAGCAAAATAAAACTTATTAAAATGACTTGATAATTTTGAAGGCAGAGACTTGAGAGAAATCAATGCCCACAGGACCCAAAGGTGGACACCAGACAGTGTGAGGACTATGGGGAAGCCTGTGTGGTTTCCAAACAGAACTTTTCTTTCAGCTATTTAGTAAAACAATTGTTGAATATATGCTTGCCTTTTTCTTGAGTAAGAGTTACTCTCAAAGGAAACCCAAGTTCAATAGTATTCAAGATATTTTAAAATTTATATATTTTGGACAGATAGAAGTATTAGTTTACTGAAGAATGGGTAACTTATCTATGAGGAACAACTAATGAAATTCGCCGTATCACTGGTTACCACAATAAATGGCAATATTTGAATATAGAGTATATTCAAATGCTTTGTCACAGTATTTTCAACAATGTAACTGTAAACTGCAAATGCCACACCAAATTGACTGAAAAAGAAAGATATCTATACTATTCCTGAACCAAAGAAGAAAGCTCATTTTAAAAAATACTTGAAATTAATCACGAACTAGATCTTAAATCTTAAAAAAGGAATTCATAAATATTCCTCACCCATTTAAGACTTTTTCAAACACTAAACTTTTTAAGAAAGATACTTGCAAACAGATATTAGATTCAAGATTATATTACTGAAGTTGTCTCTACATCTTTAAACACTTGCAGAGGTTCATTTCTGGCTAAGAATTCAAATCATACATCATACCACAGTTTTGGATAAACAATGATCAAAACAAACTAGAAGAGCAATCATGAAAGGACTAAACAACAGAGAGAAACAATAACGATGAAATGTTGATTTGCCCCTGTGTGGCAGATTAAGGAACCTGTACAGAGTGGATGTCACATTTTTTTAGCAATGCATGTACCCAAATTTACTTTTGGCAAACATTGCTTAACTGCTGCTGTTTTTATGAAGTCAATGAAGACTGAGTTAGATAATGAGCTGGCATGCACTTTTGAAATGTTTACTGTGTTCCTTAAAGTAAGGGGAACATGCTGGTTCTTAAACTAATTTGTTTTTTGTTGTTGGCTTCCCCCATCTCTCCCCTACTATTCTGTTCTCCCTGTCTTTGGAATAAACACAAAATGACTGAATCTTTTTATACTTTTTTATTTTAACAATTATACAGCTGAAGAGTCAGTACTTTCCAAATGGCAAACAACTGAGCCATGTCAAGAGCCATGTTAATCTCATGTGTTCACTCCATTGTTAACAATGAAGGAAGGGGGATGGGGAGGACAAAATAAAATCCATCTATTCTGGCCTAGATGCAGGACATGAACAAGTAGACATTCCACAAACAATGTAGTCTTTTTCTTCTGGCAGGGGGAGGTGAAGGGGAAGACGATGGTAGCAGGACTTTTGTGGAAGGGGAAGCTGCACCCATCTTGCCAGTCAATACAGCATTCAGAAAGCTTGCATGGTGGGAAGAATTTCCCACCCATTGTTAACTAGGAACTTGATTTGAAGATGCAGTTTTTAATTAAAATTGGCACTTCCAAGCTTCATGCTGGCATCCACCATCTTGCTAAACACTGAGTTCATTTGTGGTTCCAGCAGTTTGCAAACGCAGTCTCAGTGGTGACAGACCATTTCCCATCCTGCCACCCTTACTCAGTGCTTAGTCCTCATCTTATCCTGAGCAAATGGGAAATTTACTCCAGTAAGACAAAGCAAGGACTGTAGGATGTGACCTCATTTGGCTAGAATCCACAGATCCCGGTCTTTATTACTTTTAAGGCATTATTAAAGGACCAGAATTCTTCAGAAAAGTTTGAAGGAAAACAGGGTCAGTTATTTTCAAGGCTTCTGTATGCTTCACTTCACTCAGACATCCACAACCGTCATTACGGATTACAGACCCGACTGCTTAGCTTACATTTCATTCTCTTTCCACCTACGCTTCCAGACAATAGAATTCAAAGATAGAAATTCTAAAATATTACCACCAACAACAAAAGTTTCTGGGTAGATAAGATCTAGAATTTATCTGTTTCACATGGATGGACAAAATGGCTAATTTGTTTTGTTGATTTAAGGAATACATTTGCATATGTAATGCATTCTGACCTGAGGGATCTCAGATGAAAAGCCTAGTTACAGCTCTGCTGAAAAAAATAGCCAAATATCTTCATAATATCTTCATTAAGAGACCACATCTCATTATTTAGAACCTTTTTTCTAAATAGTCCTCCGGGGGAAAAAAAAGGAGAAGAAAAAAAGTCTATTTTTTCTAGCTATGCATATTCTGAGATGTTGAAGGACAAGCTGGGAGGTTGATTTTTCTGTTTTTTTAATTTTATTTGGATTGATGGCTTTACAATGTCTATATGTTTACATTGTTATGTTCACTACAAAGGATTTCACTTCAACTTACAGTAGAAGAAAAATATTATGGAAATTGCATAAGGGACTTCACAAGACTATCCAGTTCGTGTGAATACTAGCTAGCAAAGCAAGCTGTTGTTGGCTTTTGAAAAATCTGTCAACAATTAAGCTCATCAAAAGGAAATTCATAAGCTGATTTAGCAGAAATTGTCGCAGTCGGGGTTGGTCAAAACACGACATGTCTTCTTCAGAAGGCTGGACCTGAGACCTGTACTGTACTTTATTGCAAACGCTGCCGCGACTTATATACACTTTATTATCTACACATGTCCATGCACCATTGGTTTCTAGTAACATAAATAATTCTCAATTGGACACGTACACTGCGCATGTCAGACAACTATGAATCAGCAAGGACAGGCAGGAAATCCAGTCTGTGTCACAGTCTTTCCTTCCGTGTCTGCCACCTTGCCAGGGTGCAGAGGTTCCATCTTTAGTTCCTACTGTTTCCAGAGACCCCAGACCAGCTGGGGCCCCCCACAAGAAATGTCTCACAAAGCCTGAGCACTGTAAGGTACATTCATGTATTTAGTTCAGTTAAATTTCTATTCATGAATTAAAGTAATTGCCAAAGATTCATATATTTGTACTAAAAGCTTACCGAATGTACAAATCCAAATATAGAAAGAACCTCAAGACTTCTAAATTACTGCAATTTGGAGTCATTTGCAGAACCATCTTCCAACAGGAATAAATCAGTGTTCCAAGCCTTCTCACATTATTCTGAGAAATACCTTCTTTCAAAAAGTAATACAAAAAGTGAAAGATATCTAACACCTACGCTCAGTGTCCCATTTACTTCTGAAAAAAAAAAAAAACAAACCAACACCAAATCTTTATTACTGCATTTAGAACATTCTATAGTCTTTATTTAAGCCAGAGGATAAGGTCTTAAGAGGGTTCTACAGAGTAGGAGAGTTCTTCAGTACTGGCACCAAAGCAGGTAATAGGTAATCCAACAGTCTGCACTGTAAACTGCCTGTCCATCTCCCAAAATACACAGAGCCCTGTGAAAAAAAAAAAAGGGTTCTTTTGTCTCATGACTTGTCCAAACCATGCTTAGCAATTTAGAGAAGTCTCTCTGGGAAATTACAGGCTTCATTATGGAAATTCTCTCTTCACTGCATGTTAATTTGATTATTTTTATTCAGAATTCTGCATGTATACACCACTTGACCAGATCTGACTCATCACACTTGCTCTGTGTTTAAGACTTTATTCTAACTTCTTCCAGTAATGAATTTATGTTGATTTTGTAAGATCCCATTCATGACCTTAAAGCTAGTTCACAGGGTCAGACCTTTCATTTTTCTGTGTTCAGCTATTACTTTCTGCCACTGCACTTTCATTATTCAACCTTCAGTCTTACAGGAATAGGACTTGGCTGATACTTATTTTTGCGAAACTCTTTGCTTTCTGATCTCAGGAATTTTGAAACTGTGCTTCAGAGTGTTTGATTAAATCTGGATTAAGACTCTGTCCTTAATCTAGAGTTCAACAAATGTTTCAGCTTTGGTCTGAGACAACTTATAAGAACAGTACTTGAAACATCTTCATTGTATTGAAAGAAATCTATTGGGGAACAACTGCTACACTCTCTTTCCACATTTCTAGATGACAGTTAGTTATTGGTTACTGTTTGTTTCTTTTAACATATAAACACAGTGCAGACATTGCCAGGAAAAAAAATAAAGTTGAAATGAAGTTAAGGTTGCAAGACTGTACCAGAATTTTTAAAACACAGTAGTAATCACGCCTTTACTCCCCAGATAAACAGCTTGTACTTAACTTTATTTGGCTGAATTCAAATATTAAGAAAGAAGTCACACAGGTGTGAAACAAGCAATTTCCACCCTGTCCTGTAACAATACTACACATTAGCTGTACAGCTATGATTAATCACAATACTGTTCATCATTCCAAATCAGACTCAGTAATTTTTATAGACATCTGTTTTCTTTCACATTTACCACATACATGGATGTAGGGTCACTATTACAGAGATTTGACTCATCGAAAAACATCACAACTCGACCGCTAAAGCAGTGAGGAATATGCAGTTCATCAGAAGCCATGAATAACATAAGATCCATATGGACTTGGGAAAAATTACTGAATTTGTCAGGCCATCAGGCTCCTTGCACACTGCCTTGCTGGAGATGAGGTGGTGCTCAGCAAGCAAGCCGTCTATCAGCGGGCAGCCACAAAGCTTTGGGAAGCTGGTGGACATAATTACCTTCTACTCATCCTAAATGAGGGAGCAAAAAAAACACTCCTTTTGTTTAGCAATAAATACAACAATAGAAGCTACAGGCTAAAGCACAAATCAGCATGAAAGGTTGGAGGAGGAGCTGGGCGGTGCAGCCTGAGGGATCTTCACCAGAGTCAAATGCAGAAGCAGGAATTGGACTTGCTTGCTTTAAGAGCTACGTCTCTTTAGAAGAAAAAAAACATGCAGGAACACAAGAAGACAGTCAGAGATGGGTCCGCAGAGGCTAGTGAAGACAGCAGTTCGACACTCAAAGAAAAGCAAAAAGCTTTTTGTACAAAATGATGGCTGCTGGAGGACTTGGAACTGAATGAAGAAGGGTGTTCAAAGAAATTAAGACTAATGGAACATTATTTTAATTAAATAAGACTGTGTAAAGGACATATCTGACAGTTATCACAATCTCCTCCCTGCAGTACCAACCTGTTGATGCTCATGCACAGGGTGCCTAATAGGGCTAAGAGGGAATAATCAGGAGAGTAAGACCCCATAGGTCTTTGCAAAGTTAATGTCAGTGGGGCAGAGATGCTTCCATGACACACTTTCCTCTAAATGACCTCTGAGTGTGTTCAGTAAGGTTCTCTCTGAGTAGTAGAGCTACGTGACTGTACCTGCTGTGGCTGAAAACACACAATGGAGAGAGTATTTCAAACCCATGCAGGAGAAGGGAAAGCACACTCACTGCCAGCTAGACATCAAAGAAGGCCTCAGCCATCAAAAAAATGTGAGATTTAGATACCTGCTTGCACTTAGGATTTGCCTGTGAGAGAACAAACCCATGTCAAGGCTGAGGGAGCAGGGGCCACCTTGGCAACCAGAATAGTGCTGATCCCAGTTGTGACTAGGAACACTACAGCTGCCTTGCCAGCCACAACAGGGATGTGCTCTGTTAGAGCCAGCAGGATAGTCAGTGGAGCTGCTGCTCCAGCATCCACAGTGCTGGTGATTCTCTTCTGCCATGAGAGGGGGCCTGGGCTGCAAAAGTGGGACACTGAAGACACAGCTAATTCATATCTGACCATTCCTGCCACAATTCTCCTGCCATGACACTTCTCCATACTGTGTGAGAGAGTGGAACCAGGCTCTTCTCGGTGGTGTTGATCAGTAAGACAAGAGGCAAGAGGCAAAAACTGGCACACAGCAAATTCCCCCCTAAACATGAGGAAGAACTTCTTTACTGTGAGGGTGACTGAGCACTGGAGCAAGCTGCCCAGAGGAGCTGTGGAGTTTCCTTCTCTGGAGATATTCAAAAGCTGTCTTGACACAATCTTGAGTAATGGGCTGCAGGGGACCCTGCTTGAGCAAGAAGGTTGGCCAAGGTGACCTCCAGTGGTCCTTTCCAACCTTACCTATTCTGTGTTATACTTCTTGACCCAAAAACGTTCTCACAGCAGGAGGAGAACTTGGCACCAAGCATATGCTTCAATTGGATCTGCTCATCAGGGTTCAAATCTGAATTTGAAGTGGGACCTCCACCCTTGGAGTATTCTTCTCTCCAGAGAGTGAACATGGTTATTATTGGCTCTGAGGCAATCAGCCGGTGCACAGCAGCAGAGGTACCTGTGTACATCCTGCTTTGAGGCATCATATCCCTCATGTCTCTCCATGGGTCTAGCCGTTATTTTGTGCAGTTTGTGCTTGGTGCAATTGAAAGACTCTCACTGACTTCACTAGGTTTAGATCAGATATTTGATGGAAATTCATAATGGAGAATGATGGACTAAAGGCAGCAGGATTTAGCAAGTATTTTTATGAGGGAATGCACAAGTGTTACCTGCTGCATACCAAAATGACCACCTGAGGTGCATAAAATAGCAAACAAACTTCTAGCTCCAAACCTCTATTTTATCTCTGAATTTAGGTATTTTAATCCAAGAGACAGAAAGCAAGCTTGAATTTCTTTTCTTTAGCTTTTCCTACTGACTTTTCTCTGAACTTCTCTACTATGCATCCCATGCTATGTTACCTCTTTCTGACCCCAGTAAGAGTAGAGTGCTGGATACCTAATTTTAAGTTGTTACCTTTGTGAGGCTTTAGTGACGTAAGTTTCTTTCCAAAAAAGTTAGGTTGATATACTAATACCAATACAATTCTATACAATTTTTACGAAACACCTATTTGACATTTAAACTGTATGCAATTGTTGGCAGCCTACTGACATTGCAGAGACCAGGTTTGCAGAAAACTGTCTCCTCCTGCAGATCTTCCAAAAGTATCCCATATTGAGCATATTAAAAAAAAAGCTCTGAACATCTACTGAAAGTGAAACAGTTATGAAGGAAAGGAAAAACAGATTGGAGTGACTAAAGAACACAGAGAAGGCAAATAATTTGTGCTAAGGCAGTCAGGAAATCAGAAGCCTAGAAAGACCATGCAGAAAACTGACTGTATTCTGCCAGTGCTACTGAACAATACCCCACTGCATGGCTTTTTAAATAGTTTTTAACATTTAGCTCTTTTTAAACATGTAATTGTGTTGTGGATACTAATTTCTTCAGATCCAAGTATAATTATTCTTCTAAGTATTTTGTCCATCTCTATTGTAAGCTCTTCCTAAGGCAGCTACAAAATATTGCTAATATTTTTGAGTTAATAGTGTGTTTAGAAGGTCATGTCAGGTTATTGCTGGGAGGATTAAAAGATTTTCTTTCCTCCAGAGCCCTTTGTTGTAAGAAAGCAAGGAAATTTAAAACAGGATTTATTCCTTCGAACCAGGACAAACCAACAGAGTACCATGGCATGAGCATGAAGCAAGAGCACTCTGGGCCAGGAAATTTACAAAGAAAGCTTTCTTCAAACTCAAAAGTTAAGCTGAAATTTTAAAACTCTTAATGGTTCTACATTAAGGGCAGCAAAAGACAGCTGATTTCACAGTCATTCCCACTTGCAAGTCCGCTTTCAAAAGGTCCTGGTACAATAACTGGTAAGCTAGTGGCTGCCACTAACATGGGTACACATTCCTGGCACATATAAACTTCATTTGGTACTTGTTAAGCCAAGCCCTGCTGGCTGCTCCCACTGCCATCAGCAGGAAAAAAGGACAGTGATGAGCACCACTTCAGTGGAAAAACAGGAAAGATTGGCAGGAAAGAAGAAAAGAAAAAGGAGAATTTGGGAAAGTTTGGTCTCAAATGTCAAAACAAATCCACTGGTGGATATAATGGATTTTACCAACAGATGTTACTTAGAACTAAACAAGACTCTCAAGCCTTAGGATCATGTCTGTAGAAAGTTTTGAGTAGGTCTGCATCTTTATATAAATGCTGTCGTTATATTAGTCAACTGCTAATATAATGATGAGATCCAGAGCGAAAGGAAGGTCAATTGAAGTGGATGCACCTTCTGACTTACTTTAAAATTGGAATGCATCAACCCTGTGAAGTGATTGTGGACGTCTCAAAATTCATCGCTCAGAATGTAATTTATTTGGAATACTTCAAAACCCAGTAAATCCTACCCTTACCAAGGCGCTAGGTATCATGGTGTTTTCTGTCCTTAATCCTTTACAATGATTTCCCAAATACACACAGCTTAGACCTTGCTTTCTACAAACATCTTATCCTGAAAAAGCGTCTACTTAGATTTTTTTTCTCTCAGTCATTAACTTAGCATGACATTCACTTCGAAATGTTGCATCAAACTGGTTTTTTGAGCATTTGAAAGCAAGAGCATTGATCACATGCTCATGGTCTGCTGGAACTGGGCTTATAAATATCCTGACCATTTCCAAATGAATGTGTCATGCCATAACAGATATCCTGAAAGAGAACTGATGGAACAGCACCAACAGAAATATTTATATATTGTTTTTAAAGACTGCATCAACAGGTGGCTTTCATCTACTACACACTGTTGCTAGTGTAGCTACTGCGACATTTTGAACAGATGTTTTTAAACATCATCAATAGGATTACTCTAGAATTTTCTCATCATAAATCAGCATAATGCAATGTCTTTTCTGGTGGGCAGTTAATACATCCTGCCTCCATCGGTTCATCTATATGATAGTTCACAGGAGGATGAATGAACTGACTTCTATTTGAGATGACAGCTTGATGCAGCGTTTCAAGGCTTAACCTAACATGCCCTTACTCGAGGTCAGCCAGCAAACAGTTCCAGAAAACATATTGGTTAGATGTGACTGAAAACAGTTTAGCACTTGCATTAAAGTAATAATTAAACATGAACAGTGTTCCTTGATGCTGTTTAAATGAATGACACATTCCATGCCCAGAGCAGTTTTCAACCCAGTTCTGTGACAGACAAAACATAATAACTGATCCAAGGAAAAGTTAATGAAAAGAGTACCAACAGGTTAAGTAGCTATCATTCTGACTGAACCATATATTATGGTGTCACTTGTATAATATACTTCAACAAAGAAGGTGGAGCTCAGTTGCATCCAGCATGCCTCCACTAAAACAGCTGGCACAAACCATCAGATGGGCTTGTTAGCAGCTTCCTCCTGAGTGCTGTTACATAAGCACGGGGACTGTAAACAAAAAAAAAAGAGAAATAAATGGAAAATAACTAGAGAAAAAAATCAAGAAAAAAAATTATTTGTGTGCATCTACCTTTGTAATTTCAGCCTCAACAGAAAACAGAAACTTCAGTTTTCCCTCAACTGGATAAACTCTAATTTAAAACAGCTTTTCACAGAGATTTGTTTTCACAGTTTATATCAGCTAGACATCTCCCAGAAACCCAGAACAAGTAATACTGTTGACATCTGTACCAAAAAGTTTCTTTTCTCTCTCTAAATCATAATGCTGAGCTGAGAACCCTAAGCCAAGTGACTCTACATACACACCACAAAAATAGCGTCTGAGGAGTAGGTGAGCTTTTGGAGAAATCAACTTTTATTTGGGTGCCTAAGGGGAACTGTGCCTTTTTCTGTACAAGCTGGAGACAGCTGCAAAAATGGGCCATGAATAAACAGGTTAGGATTCCCAGTTAGACCAGAGAGCACTTCATATTGAACAGTACTTAAAATGCAGAGGAGAAAAGGGAATCCAGGGGGCAGAATGCAGTGGCCATGTCCTAATGCCCCTAATACCTAATTGTACGGGTCAAAGCAAAGGGAGACAGCAGAGGCTCAGCAGGTGCAAACACTCAGGACAGACCCTACACCCCTCCTCTGCCACAGAGCAGGGAAGCTGCCCTCCTCCACCTCCCCTGAGACAGTTCAGAAAGGCGAACCCATCCCGCTGCAAGTAATCCCACCACTCAAAAACATTATGCCTTTCTCAACGGTGCCAGCTGTGAAGCCCTGGATACACAAAGAAACTGTGCCTGTATAGAAAGGACTATCAAAACAGATATTTTGACCCACTGAATCTCCAGATAAGCTTCTGCCCAGCTCAGCTGCAGTTCCTGCAGCAGAGATCCATCTCATCTCACTTTGGGAGTCTGCACCTGAGGCTCATGACAGGCAAATGGGTCTCTTCCAGCCACACTTTACTTGGCCTACTTGAGTCATTTTCCAGAGATGCTGTGTACTCTAAAAGTGTCTATTTCTCCAGTTAGAGTTATAAGAGTCTAAAAAACTGGTCCAGAAGCAGAGACATAACTACCTAACTGAATCCCAGTCTCTGATATCTTCCTTTACAAGTGGCATTCCTCAAGTACCAACTTCCAGGTATAGTCAGAAAGGGCTTCCCTAGCCTTCAAAGTGCTTCCCAATTTAGCATCTGCACAAAGTTTAGGCATTTAATTGAGAAGACTGTACTAGAAGGGCTATAAAATATATTTATACTATATATACTATGTACTATATTTGTACTATTCAGCACTATAAAATATATTTCTTTTGCATCTAAGCTAAATTCAAAAGGGGACCAGGCCACAGAAACTCTACTTTGTACCTGGTCTGTGCTATGCAAGGGGACACTAGCTCAAATGGACAAGAAGAGATGGCTCAGCCCCAGACAGCTGATGAGGTTACTGTGCCCAAGTGTCCCCCTCAGCCCCCCTGCACTGATATTTGAGCTGTTCATAAACCAGCTGCTGAACCACTGGAGTTATTTAGCACTTCAGGGTGGGGTAAACAGCTAGAGGTGATAACCACACTAGCTGTCTCAAGCTGGCAGCAACACATAAATCAATCAGAGGCCTCCAGGCACACTGAAACGCGATACACAGACACCAGCAAACTAAGCAGGAAGCTGCTTAAACTAGCCAGTAGGAAACACAAAGACAAGTGCAGCATAAGACTGCACACACACACACAGAGATACACACTTACGAACTAGTTTGGAGACCGTACTCTGTAAACCAAACATCAGGACATTCATCAGTCTTGGCTTTGGTTTTCTGTTCTTCCTCTGGTAACAGACTTTTAACCTACATCTTCCAGAAGAATGTCAATCACCAAGATGCCACAGCAAGTTTACGCTGTCCATACATACACACCTTTTTATTTTCTTCCTTTTTAAAAAATACTATTCCACTTTCTAGATGTCTATTAGTCTCAAGGGACAGAAGCCTACCTCTCCTTCCTCTGTAGTAAATGTCCTAAAAGAGGTTTTCTAGAAATCTTTTTTTTTTTACCCTCTGGATACTGCATAAGGAAAATACAGCAGGAATATCAGTAGGAGGGCACCAAGTACAAAACCCCTGACACTGGATAGTGTTACAACATTCTCCTGGGTAAAAGATCTTTTCATCCACCAAAACAGGTGAAAAAATCTCAATATCTCCTGACTAAAAGCTAAGATCTCTAAGGAATGTTTGATTCAACACCACAAAACAAGCCTTTTTCTGATGAAATTGTACATATTTTTTATACACTTTTTTTTCTGTAACCACAAATGAGACAGAAAAGAAAGAGAACAGGGATGAGAACACATTTGTCTCAGTTTCAAGCTGTGGGCTGCAGACCCAGGGATTGATGTGGTCAGGACACAGGCAGGTGGCACAAACTCAGAAAGAAGGCTGATAGGTTCTGTAAGTATTTCACTAGCAGAAGCTAGCCCAGAAAGAATTGGCATAGGGGGAGAGAAGGTAGGTGGGAAAGCAGTGAATGCCAGTGACACCTAGTGACATCCTTAGTGTTAAAGAGGCATTCAGATAAAATTCCTCACATTAATCTAGTCCATTAGTTGTGCAGGTTAAGTTGCCTGCAAAACAAATTGTGCTATTCTGCCAGAAAGCTGCCTATATATGGGAACAGATGGAGAATTTCAGCCATCACCTTATCTGCACTGATCACTTATTTTATTGGGACAAAAGCAAAAGCCATAATGGGCAGGAAAGTAAAAATATTATGCCTGTTGATACATTCTCTTCATATAGTTTGGAGAGCACTTCCCCTCTTCTTCGTGCTCAGCACTGGCAGATAATACGACTTCCCTCTAGAACCACGTGCACTGTGTGTACGGGTTGAGTCCAGCATTAACCTACAGAGCCATGCTAAGAAAAACATATAAAAGAGAAGGGTACTTAAAAATAGAGTCACAATCATGTACAGTACTCAGCGTGCTTAAACAGTGCACGTAATACAGTTCAGTGTAATAACCACTCACTACTCAGGTTTCTAACATTAAGGAAGATACAGAATGGAATTATAATTTGGTCTGGAACTAATTCTGGAGTACAACCAGTCTCACGCAATCCATAAAAATTCCTATGTCAAAATTATGTGTCCCATTGTCTTGATGCCTTGATCAAGGTTTCTGAGTTTCTTATTTTTCTGACATCCTTAACATTAGCAAACTTACAATGAACATGTGTTTATCTAACTGCACCACCACTGAAGTTCTGCTCAGGAATCTACTCCTCTGCAATTTTTTCCATCAACATACATAGTAATGAATGCTATCCCTGTATAGCTAGTTCCCTTCAGTACAAATTGAAGAGTCTCTTGAAAAGGCAGAGGAAATTGGAAACGCTATCACAAAAATTCCCTTCACCTGCAACCAGCCTACCAAGTTATACTCTTTACTTATAAACCTCATTCATCGGTTATTGATGAACTGACTACAAAAAAGTAACAGTAATACTTGGCCCTCTTGTAAATAATCCTAAATCACAGAGTTCCCAGTAATCATAAAGGTCTTCAGAAAATAAATTAGCATCCCCTTGTCATATACTTAAGCTTCCAGGTTTTCATTCAGTTTTTCCATCTGAACTGAAATGAGATATTCAATTCCAGTTGTTATTAAAGGACTTTTTTTAAATTTATTTTTCCATTTCCTTTGGGTATTTGCATGGGAGAATCAGAATGACAGTATGCCAGAGTGTATGGAATATAGGTAGAGTGCACAAGTGTCCTGCATTCTCATAAAGTCTCCCCTAATCTTCTTCAAAGCCACTGAGAATGAGAAAAACTAATCTACATTATAACATAGTAAACCTCCTTAAGATTATGAAGTAACCTCTGCACTCCTGGTGGAGAACGAGTTCCTCCTTCCTTCAGCTATAAGCTCCAGCCAGCAGATGGTAGGTGCTCTCGACCAGAAAAACAGCAATGTGCACCTGACAAGTGAGGATTCTTGCAGAGGATGTGTGCAATGACCTATCTGCCACCTCTGGTGTGTGTACCAGATAGTGGGGGATTGGATCCAGCAAGATAGGAAGGCATGGTTAGAGACCTCCAGTTCTTAGACACTGAATACATATGAGAGCTCTGATTTTTGAAGCCAAATTCCTATTAAAAACAATAGAAATTTGAGTGTATAGATCCCTTAGTCTCTGTCCAGCCAAAGCAATTCCTCTCCCCTCAGTCTCTAGCTGCTACCCATTGGTTAGCACTGCTGGTACAATTTTTTAGAAGGATTTGTTGCACAAAGAGAGAGACTTATTAAAAACAGAAAAAGAATGTGTAGTGCCTCTGTAGCCAGAATCATAGCTTAAAAATCTGTGGGCCGGATTTTCCTGAATGCTCAAAAGACCCAAAACAGTTATAAACCCATATGAACAACCTAAGCTCAAGTATATGCCCGTTTTTCATTTCCAGTGATTCAAAAGAGATATGTTTACTACTGCACCTGGCACAGCACTCTTCCAGAAGAGACAAAAATAAAATCATGTTTTCATTAATATTTTTTTCCTTTTTTAACACTTCTCTCCCTTATTTGTTGGTTCCGAGATTGTGATTCACTTCAGGATAACAGTATAAAATCAAAATATTTTCATCTTATTTTATGATTATTCTCTTTTGCTATAAATAACTATCAAGCTATCAGGCCAACACTCTTGAGATTCCTCTTCTGCCTTTCAACTTCACTCTATAGCTGAATTGACTAAAATACAAGAAGGATAGTTACCTTTTCTGAGCTAAGAAGGTGCAATTCATGCCTCTGTTCAAGGTGAATTTCACCCCAGGAGAACCAGCAGCTTAGTGCATATTTGTGATCAGATCCTGAACTGCTTGTACAACCATCTCTTCTATTAGTTTCTATTTAAGTAATGTGAGTTCAGTTAGATATTTGTGCATTTGCCAGGAATGAAAGGGGGGAAAATAAAGCAGCCCTTCAAAAACTTTCTGAAAGCCACTGGAGGACAAGTCAGCTGATGAGTATGTTTATTGCTCTTAAATAATTTGGGAAGCAAAGAGGGACCATTTCAGTTTTGAGAAACCTGTTACTGAATACACCAGACACTAGGTAAATTGCTATGTTTTCTTTTTATTTTTTTTCTGCTTTGTCGATGACTATCACAGCAAGATTATTTTTTACTGTTACAATTATTTCTGAGATGAACAGAGACATCCACTGTCAAACCAGTGCCCTAGGGTGTCAGCTGCCTGCCTGCCAGAAGCCCAGATCCATGATATTACAGACATAGTGCCAAGCTTCAGCTAGTGATCCAGCCATTGCCCAATGCTGTTCATGAGCACTAATAAAACTGTCAGGTGTGACTCAGACCAGACCTACCAAAAGTGGCTATTGGCTCTGGGGAAGGGCTGGAGAAACAGGAACACAGGTAGTATTCTGGCCAATCTTTCTAATGGAGATGAAAAATACATCATCCGAGACCATTCTATTTTCTTCCATATTTATAGTCCACAGGTTAAGGGAGAAACAGAAAATAGGATATTAAGTTTAGAAAGATTGTGACACAAGCTGCACAACATGCCCTCAGTGCTTTCATTAGTAAACCAGTTGAAGAAAGTTCTTCAAAACACATTACTATATGATTCTTAGATGAATACTATTATTCTTGCTTTGTTTTGAAAGGATTGACTGAAGCCCAGCTAGAAGTAGAATTTAAATTTGCAGGGCATCTGGCTGTGAAGAATAGAAAAACCTTCACGGGACAGGTTGAAAGGGTTGTCAATTAATCATTGGCTGTGAAATTGGTGGAATGAAATAAAAAGACAAATTCTGCACTTCTGCAGGAAAATCAAATGCACAGTTACAAAGTAGAGAAAAGCAAGTTAACCACAGAAAGAAAAATCTTTGATAAACCAGGTGCAAACTAAGTTAGGAGTATGATTCTCTTGCAAATATGGTGTTTTATAAGAGGTAACTAGTTCACACCTTTTGGCGTTAGTGATGCTTCAAATCAAAAATACAGTCCAGTTTTGAACTATATGCTTAAAGATTTATACAGACAATCTGAAGAGTCCTGAGAAGAGCAACCAAAAAAACCCACATGCACTGGTTGGAATATACGATCTAGGAAGAAAAGCTGAAAGATTTGGGTTTGTTTAGTCTAGAAAAGAGACTGAGGAAAGACATAAGTCTTCAAATATGCAAGATGCTGTTATAAATACAACAGTGATCAACTGTTCTTCAGGTTCAGCAAGGTTAGAAGAATAGTTCCGCTTACCATGTGGTAAAAGAAGATTTGTTAGCTATTAGGACAAAATAACTAACAAAAACAGCCACGCACTGGAACAGCTCACCGAGGCTGGTCATGGAATCCTCATCACAGGAGTCCATTATGGAAAAGTTAGACAAATCACTGTCAAAAATAGTCCTTGGCTCAGCCACAAAACAGAGAGATGGACTGGTCGCCTGAGCTCCCTCTCATTCCTACACTTCTATGATTTACTAGGGAATATGCAGTTTCTTGCACAAGCCACTCTTTAAGGGGTTTAGTAAGTCACACTGACTAATGTATTACATGCAAAAACGTCTATCCTGATGCCAAATATTTCAAACTCTATTTAAAACTTTACCACTGTAAAAACTGTTATGCTCTAGCAGGAAAATCCAGGAAGTAGTACTCTGCAATATTATTGTACCAAGGGAGAAGCCAAGTAATTTCAAAAGACCTTTCAAAATCTCATGAGTGACCACAAGACAAGGTCAGAAAAGGCCAATGACATTTCTGTCAGAAGGTAAGAAAATCCCAACACAGTTGGGGTTGTCACAGGCTGACAAAAACCAACACACAGCAGTGGCTGAAGGCAACACAATAATTGATTCAACACACTGCTACCGCAGGAAGTCTCTGGTGTCCAGCACATCTTGAGTGTAAAAACTAACATCTAACTAGCTGATATGTTTCAAAAGCTTTCATCCTAAAGTTACCTGGGGATACTTATAACTGATGAACACGGTGAATTTATTAAGCATGTCAGACACTGAATAAGGAATCCCCAAATATGTTACAGACATCCATACTACTGGCTCTGGCAGGAAATACCCTTGGAAGAAGTAAGTGTGGTGACTCCATTCCACTTTAACAATAAATGAAAACATCAAGCCCAGCAAAGGCCTGCATAGGCATAATAGCACACTGTTCAATTCTAGGACAAAAATCAAGTAAAGTTAAAATCTTCAACACTTGCGAGATGTTATCATCTCCACAAAAGATCCACTAGAATATTTGTGATGATCTGAAAGGCATAATCCAGAAAAGTACTTAAGCTTCTGAAGTCTTGCAAACTTCGGTGGTATCCAGGCAATCGGTGTACACTGGTCAGAAAGATTTTCCTGAATTTTTTGCCCTCAGAAGCCTTTCACAAAAGCGTCTAAAGATAGCCTGGAAGAATGTGAGCTACCTACAAGGATAATTCATAAGAGCAATAGCAAAGGGCCTGAAGGAGCTCAGCTTTCTTGCTAAAATGTTTAAGGCAAGTTTCTGCAAAACATCTTTCTGGTTTAGAACATTTCTACATACAGATTCTGTTTTTCAGAGATCCCATTCCTGCATTCCTTGCAAACCCAAAAACACCCGCTGACATCATTAAGCAATGCATTGGCATCAGAAATACAGAACTAAGCCAACAGAGGTTGTGGATAGCCAAAACTTTGCTGGAAACAGTTCGTCCTGGTTCGGTCAAACCAACCTTTGAAATCACAGCTGGTTCACCAATTGTGAGCTTCTGAGGGTCCTAGCAGACCCCACTCGCTGCCACTGCTGCCAGCTCTTTAAAAAGCTGATGCACCCATGCTCAGCACAGATGACTGCGCTCCTCACCTCCTCAACCCTCACAAGCTAGGACCCAGACATCCCTTTTCCTATACTTAGGGAAGCAGTAATTCCTGCTTCCTGGCCCAGCCCCATTCCCTTGCTTCCTGGCCCCACTCCCGGAACCAATTCATATGCAATGGGCTACACATCCTGCTGGTGGAGAAGGGCTAGGAGGGACTGTCTTGAAAAGATTTTAAATCTTATTAATGAATACAATATGAACTTCAAAGTCCTACTGGGGAGCACTATTTGTGTAATGGCAAGAAAGAAAAACAAATGTATCTTGAATCCTGACACTCCTAAAGGCAGTAGAGAGAAACACCCAGGATTTCAATCAACAATTGATTTGAGTACCCATTCTTGTAGTGGATGGAAGGAATCTGCTCTAGAGAAGCATAGAAAAGGAAACTCTGGATGGAAGGAAAACAGATCACAAAGGGAAAGAGGAACGGCTGAGAAAAAGCCAGAGCGAATTATAACAAAAGCAGCTAAAACAAACTTGAACGCATGGCAGTTAAAAAGGAAAAAAAGTTTTGTTAGTATTAGCTAAATAGGCCTCCTGTAAAGAGTCAATAGGCCTTTAATTTTCTGGTATTTATACTCTGTTTAAAGAACCTTAATCGTCCTTCTACAATCCACACATATGACCACCATATAACAAATTGTATATAAAGTGCAGGGAAGCTGCAGATTCAGGACTAACTCTGGTCTCAACCTGCCAAAATAATTTTTGGCCATTAGATTGCAGTGAAGGGAGCAAATGCAGACTTTGAAGTGCAAATCTCTTCTTCATATAATGAGAGTCAGTTGCTCTCATGCAGCTGGGAAGGTTAACCACCTCTCTGGTCCTGAGCATATTATGAACTTCTACATTTCTGAAAAAATCCGATTCCTGGATTTAACAGGTCTTACCCAGCTATTTACTGCTGAAGGTTGTGGATGTGTTGTGGGCCCCTTGAACAAACCCTTAAGAAAATGCAGAAACACAAACACGAAACTCTGCTCAGAGTTCATATCAGAGGATAACTAAAGCAAAAATTCTTTTCCTGTCTTATAGAAGAAAAGAGCTAGCAGATCAAGATTAGATTGTAAATTTGGTTTCTCTGTACTCTGCACAGCACTGCAGCAGTCTTTGGACTGCAGCACACTCCTACCCAGTGAAGCAGGAAGGTAGAGCCATGATTATTATTTTCTTCACTTTTCAGGCAATGATATTATAAAGGGAGAAAAGAGAAGACAGGGCAATATCAGTATGATTAAGATCTTTAAAGAAGTCAGTTACAGGTCTGAGTATTCTTTCTGCATAACTGCCACTGAAATACAAGGACCAATTCTCGGTAATATTTGTTTTCCCAGACAGCATATCACTGGTACAAACCCTTTGGACTTCCTGTCAGTCTCCTCAGATATTGGATGATGTTCAGAGATTGAAGCTTCTGGACTACAAATATTTACAGGAAGAAATCCCATTCTGTAGTTTTTCTCCTATTTGACTGCTCTGCAATTCAGTGTCTTCTGCTACTCAGTCTCCACTCTATGACCCAAAGAACATTAGTTTTCCTCCTTCAGTAGAGCCAGTGTTCAGATATTCCAAAGAAAGAAGCCGAGAGCTCTAAACACTCTCCAAATTTCTCCATTGTACTGACACACAAAAAAAGTAACTGTTGACACCATGAGCACTTTTCATTATGATGGGGAGAAAAGACCTGAAACTACGTTTCTCAGGAGGCATCACAAATTGATTTTGATGGTGCAGAAGACTGTCGTTAGCTAGCCACTATATTACTGTACTCATGTCATAATAATCATTATGACAAGTAGATCAAAAAGAAATCACCTGAAAACTAACTAAATGAAAAATCTCCACACCTCAAAAACCAAACCAAAATCAGCAGTATTATCACACTTCAGCAGCCTTGCTTTCTATGAATACATTTTATGCTTTCCATTTTCAGAATTATTTTTATTTCATTGTTATATTCACTTGCAACTGAAGAATGTGAAATAGTTTTTCAATCCTCCTTAAAATCAACAATGAATTGTGCAGCCAGACCAGATTGTTTCAAGCTTAGCTTTTAACCCTACATTTGGCTTTGGGGGAAAAAAAATCAAAATACCAAATACTTCAATCTTTTTAATTTTACAGAATTTCCAGAAATATGTAAGTCACATATCAAAATTTTAAATTACAAAATCCCATTTTGGGATCTGGAAGTATCTGCACTTAATATTCACTGCAATTAGAATCCTTTATCTTGAAGTGAAATCTGCATTCAATGTGGTTCAGTTAGAAAGCACTTTTATATAGATTAAGGCAAAATGTTCATGAAGTATTTGACAGTCAGAGCAAAATATTTTTTTAATTAAGCAATACATACAAAATTTCACAACCTTCTTTGACAGCAGATGGAATTCACCTTATGCATCCTTGACCAAATCTGCAGTAATTCATTTGATACCAATGGAATGAAACTGCTGTCAAAACACTTGGGGTAGTCCTACCTCTTTTGAAATTATTTGCAAAACTCCCACTGGCTGCAGACCCCATACATGCAGCTCACAGGCACAGTGCTGTGCTTGGTTGGCCTACTAACCTTTGTGACTTTACACATGCTACGCTTCTCGTTCACAATCTCTGAGGAAAACCTTCTGTGCTGTTGAAGGTTCCCGGCCTAAGGTATCGTTTTCTTTGTTTACTGTCTGGCTGCATAGATGTCTGGCACAGGTTTCAAAGTACAGTAGCTAAAAAATATGCTCTGTGCATAAGTGCATAAACCCTGTAGTGGATTGCATCACACATCCTGCATCTGAAACTAAAAACACTTAACTGGTTCTCTCTGCTACTCATGGTTTGCATGAAGCAGGTAATAAAATGCAGTCATAGCAGTAGCACACCTTAGTAGTTTAACATTATGTATTAAAGTGGATTTATTCCAGAATGATATCAAGCAAATAAGTTCATGAAATTTTTCTTCATGTGTGCAAGAAAAAACACCCCAAATACTCTGAGATCGGCAGTGTTCACCTAATCCTGTATCCATCTGTGCCAACATTCACAGCACATACAAGAAATTCTATACTGTACAGTTACTGAATTACATTTCCCCCAGTTTTGCAGAGTTTGGCACAGTCAAATGCTCCAAATAAATTCAGAAGCACATTAAAAAGTACCAACTTAGTATCAACAAACAAGTGCCTCAGATCAATAAGAAAATTGTTCTATAAGCTTCCAGGGAAGTTTCTTACTGTATTGAATGGAGTGGATTGTATTGAACTTGCTGAAGTCAAGCATTTAAGCAATATTTGGATTACATAACCTAGTGATACAGAATCACAATCAAACTGCAAAAATGAATGAAGGCAGAGATGGCAAAACACAGTGAGTTAGATTCCAGCCCACCTTTTATACATCCTTCTCTGTCCAGCTTCAGTGAAACATTATACCTCACTCCTGCCACTACTGTCCTGGTTTCAGCTGGAATGAAGCTAATTTTCTTCCTGGTAGCTAGTACAGAGCTCTGTTTTGAATTCAGTATGAGAATAATGTTGATAACACAAATGTTTTTGTTGCTGCTGAGCAGTGCTCACTCGAAGCCAACAACTTTTCAGTTTCCCATGCCCTGCCAGTGAGGAACTGCACAAGAAGCTGAGAGGGAGCGTGGCCTGGACAGATGAAGCAAACTTGGCAAAGGGATGTTCTATACCATAGAGCACTATGCCTGGTATATAAACTGGGGGAGTTGGCCAGGAGAGGCTGATCGCTACTGCAGGATGGGCTGGGCATTGGTCAGTGGCTGGTGAGCAACTGTGGCTGGTGAGCAACTGTATTTTACATCACTTGTTTCTCTCAGATTTTACAGAATTACAGAATCACAGAATCACAGAATATTCTGAGTTGGAAGGGACCCACAAGGATCATTTTATTCCCCTCTCTCTCCTTTTCATTATTATTATATTTTACTTATTTTTTCAATTATTATAGTGTTCTTATCAAAACTCAGAAGTTTTACCTTTTTCCAACTTCCCCATCCAGCCAGGGGGAAGTTAGCAAGCAGCTCCATGATACTTAGTTGCCAGCTGGGGTTAAACCAGAATAGCCACAAAAAAGGCTTTGTCCCTCTTTCGTATTTTATTGCTGATTTTGTACTCCAGTCTACCATTTCTTACCTACCAGCCCTGGTTAAAGGGCTGATGCAGCCATTGCACAGCAGCAGTACCGGACTCCCAGTGAACTCCAAGCTGTGATAGACCCTTGGGACTGGTGTCCCTTCTCAGGCCCTGAATTTCTCATACATCATGGATCTTGTCATTTAGACCCAGTGAGAGGAGAGTTCTACCCTGTTTGTTCCAGGCAAAACAGGACAAACAGAAACAAGGTCCTGGGAAGAATAAGCAACTCCTCCTTTACTCTGGACAGTATATGCTGCTCTAACGGGAAAAATCTGACCCAACAAAGCTGAAATCTGGCTTTTATCCACTCCTAGTGAAAATCTGGCTTTTATCTGCTCCTAAGTGAAATCAAAACCACTATACAGCCTAAATAGCTGAATAAATTCCTTCCAGGTCAATTAATACCAATATCCTTAAAGTATTACCTCATCCCAGGTTATTATTACTGTGAAAGAAAGGCAAAAAACACAGAATCACAGAGCATTGGTGTTGGGAGGGACCTCTGGAGATCACCTAGTCCAACCTCCCTGCTAGAACAGGTTCACCTACAGGACTTTGCACAGGACCATGTCCAGGCAAATTTTGAATACCTCCAGAGAAGGAAACTCCACAGCCTCTCTGGGTAGCCTTTTCCAGAGCTCTATCACCCACACAGTAAAGAAGTTTTCCTCATATTCAGATAGAACTTCCTGCATTTCAGTTAGTGCACATTGCCCCTTGTCCTGTCACTGGGCACCACTGAAAAGTCTGACCCCATCCTCTTGACACCTGCCCTTATGATATTTGTATACATTGATAAGATCTCCTCGTGTCTTCTGCAAGCTAAACAATCGTTCCTCCTAAGATTGACGTTCCAGTCTCCTGATCATCTTTGATAATAATCTCTGATGGACCTGCTCCAGTATTTCCTTGTCTTTCTTGGACAGAGGAGCCCAGAACTGGACACAGAACTCCACATGCAGCCTCACTGGAACTGAGTAGATGGGCAGGATCACCTCCCTTGACCTGGGTTCTCCTTGCCATTTTTGAAGAGTGGAGTGACATTGGCTTTCCTCCAGTCCTCAAGCATCTCTCCTGTTCTCCATGGCCTTGGAGAGTGGCCCAATCTCATGAATCTCTCCTATTCTCCATGGCCATGGAGAGGAGCTTAGCAATAACATCTTCCACCTTCCTCAGAACTTGTGAGTGCATCCCATAGGGGTCCCTGGATTTATGTGTGTCAGGTTTGCCTAAATGATCTCTAATCCAATCCCATTCAACCAGGGGAAAGTTTTCCTTTCTCCAGACTTTCTCTCTTGCCTCCAGAGTCTGGGATTCCTGAGGGGTGGCCTCAACAGTAAAGACTGAAGCAAAGAAGGAGTTCAGTAACTCCACCTTGACTGAATCCTTCGTCACCATAGCACCCACCCCATTCAGCAGTGGGTTCACTTTCCCTAGTCTTCCTTTTGCTACTGATGTACTTGAAGAAGCCCTTCTTATTGTCCCTGGCATCCGTTGCCAGGTTTGATTTCAAATGGACCTTTCCGTAATCTCTGCTACTATCTCTGAAGTCAGACAGAAACACAGTACATGATGGTGAGTGGACAAGCATGGATTTCTGCAGGTAGAAGGGTTAGTCATGTTCAGTTTCCCATATTTCTTGATTGGCTGATCCTAGAGAGGAGCAATAAAGCCTGCAGTCCAATTCTGGCTTCAAAACATTGCCAGCTTGCCCTCGCTGTTTGGCAAGAAGTAGCAAAATTGTGTTAACAGTTTCTTTCAAGAATACATGTTAGTAAGTGCCAAATGACAGTTGTCATGACCCTCATGCATTTCTCCTCTTAGGGCTTTTTTGTTTAGAAGCCGGTTGCCGCCCAAGAAGAAAAAATCATTCTTTATCATGAACTCTCCCATCACCCTGAGCTTTCTCCGCTGATACCAGCACTATACCTAGTGAGAGTAAAGTAAGAAGCCATCTCCTGCCTAACAAAGAGCTACTCCCACCTGGAATTATACACTCCAGAGCATGCATTAAGGGCTTGAAGCAGAGCCTGCTAAAATCCAAAGAGCCTTTCCATCAATTTTAACAGGCTCCTGGTCAGGTCTTGAGAGTCTGTTTTCATAAAATCATTCATTTTTTCCCCTTGTTTATGTAAAGAAGCTTTTTTTCTGAAATCCATGCAGAAAGATTCTATTTGGTGTTGTATCAGGGCAATAGTTTCATCATAAAAGTTAAATTGAGAAGTGCCACTATCTGCAGCCAAAAGAAAGAAGCTAGCTGCACCTGTGCACTGCTTCTCTGGCTCAGCACTGACCTTGGTTGACAGGAACACGTGCCTGAAAAATGCACTCAAGAGGAAACTCATCACAACATGAACAATCACAGTAGAAACACCCACACTGCACAAGAAAGCTGCCAAACCCTCAAGCAGCCAGGACTCCAACTGCATCTGGAAGGAAGTGTACCAAAAGAATGCGTGTGTGCATACACAAGTATGTACCTATGTGTTTACACGCACTCTCTTGTTCCACTTTGTGCCCAGAGCACCATGTTTTATCTTGCAACAAAATGCATGTGTAAAAATATCTTTCTGCTCCTTTATGACAGAGACAACTGAGATTATCAGGTTCCCTATATGCAATTACAACAGAAGGTTATGATGTCTTGCAATGATTTAATCCTACTGACCCATTCACACACATTTTTCTCCTTAACTAGATAACTTACGTGTTTAGCTTTGAGCAGCTTAAATTTCCTTTTAATAATTTATGATTACATGCTCGCACAAGATCATCAAAGCTGTGAGAAGGCCATAAAAACACATTCAGTAAGAAATTAGTCTGTGTTTCCTCTTAACTAATGGAGGAAACAATGGCTTTTAAATATTGCATGGATGATTTTCTTGCACATGTGGTCTTAAGAAAGATTCCTGCTGTAAAAATGTAAGGTTGGCAGACATCTTCAAAGATGAACTGAAGAGCCATAACAGGCTTTTGGGGCTCAGATCTGTTCACCCACACAGGTACTTGCACAAGGAGAACACAATGCATTCATGCAGAAATCATTTAAACTGTGAAAGATCAGATACATTGAGTGTTCACACTGCCAGAATAAGCCTTTCTGCAAAAGTGTTTGAAATGCAGAAACAGCCTGGTGTGCCAACAAAGGCTGAAAACAATTCTTGCTTTCTTCCATCATCTTTCATCTAAAATATTTGCTATCTCCTGCCGTATCTAACTATCCATAGACCAAGAGTAATGAGGCCAATAAAAGAGTTGAAGGTGCTCAGTTCTTCAGCATGAGAGATATATTTGTTGCAACACAAGCAAGACTGCAAGAAATCCATTTTTTTCTGTACCTGCATGTCAGTCACAGAAGATCCTTATCACTCTTGTAGGAAGGAGATTCAGAAAAGAGTTGCATCTCTGGTGAAATGTATGGATATTTGAGGTTTAAGGATAAGTGAGCTTGCAATCTGTTAGAATGTCTGATAAACTTCAATTTTGAAGGCCAAATATGACGCCTTTTAGGTAGCTTTCACATTGCAAGCACCAACTCTGCTTGAGATGTGTGAAACCCTTGATGTGGCTAGAAAAAGCTGTGGATCAGCTCAAGCAGCAGATCTTGCAGGGTGCTAAGCCGCTACAGTTCCTTCACAATTACTGATGGAGCGCATTCTTCCTGGTCTTGCCCACATGTGTGCATTGCAGCGTTTAGTCATGTAAATATGGGAATAAACAGTGGTGAGGATGCATGGTTTTGTTTTTATTTCAAAGACTGTCTGTGCTTGCAGACTTTCCAAAGCCAGATGCTGTAATTCTGCACAGTGTTATTCTGCAAGATGGGCCAGAATCTTCCAGTCTCTGGGTGTGGTGGGTGCGAGGTCGCCTCATTAGCTGTTTGAAGCTGCGTGGGTAGTTTCCATTGTGGTCTAGCAGCCCATGCAGGACACACCCAAAGAAGCTGGGTAAACTGCATGCAGGAATTAGCCCACGCTAAATTCCGTGCTTCCACAGCTGGATTGCTACCCATACTCCAGCAAGTTAGTTGTAAGCGGGGTAGATACATCTCCAGCTGGAGGAGGTGGATGAAACATTCAGACAGGAGGCCCTTCTTTTGGCATTCTACAACACAGAACACCACCTTGATGCTGGAGAACAAGGTGTGAAATGGCCCCCTTGAAATGAAGGTGAGTTTAGTGAGGAATCAGGAGGCAGAACTGCTCAACGGAGTGTCCCAAAGAGGGAAAACACCAAGCTTCCATGGTTTCAACCACCTAAGCTGAAAGTCTTGAAAACCCTGGCCTTAAAAGGAGTAACTTCCCACTAAGCATAGAGAAAACGTGGAAATCCCAGTATTTTCCAGAGTTTCTGTTCGCCTAACAGTAAATGCCAACCGAAAGCTGGAAGCCCCGCAACAGACTTCCAGTCAGTCCACAGAGCAGAGCTGCCAAAGCACCACTGATAGTGTATAGCTCCACAACTACTCTACAGACCAGATAGTCAAAGTCACCTGTCAAATGCCATTTTAACTGAGAAGCTGCAGGCACCAGGGAGCACACTAATTCCAAAAATAAAATGTTTGTTGAACATGTAAAATGTTTCCAGAAGCAAATTATCAAAAAAATTCTGGTTGGCGGAAAAAATTCTTATTTCCCAGATCAATTTGGACCAAAACCCCTCCTACCAAAAAAAGGAAAAAAACTGTAAAAATTAAAGAAAACAAGATTTCCTATGAACCAGAATTTCTGTTCCTTGGCCAATTTAAATCAGTAAAAAGTGGAAGGGAGAAAATGAGCAAGGAGTACTGTTAACCTGTATAAATCTTCTTGAGACCTTTATATTGCCAGACTTGTTTTCCTGTAGTCAGAGAAGCTGATACCAGAAGGAAAAACAGCATTTTCTTATCTCAACCTTTATATGAGCCCAGATCAAATTACCAGGGCTCAACAAGTTGCCACATGTCAGTTGAGCCAAGCAGTCTTTGTACATCCTCAGCTCTTAAGTAACACAAGACAATGTGGTTTGACATAACTATTTTTGTTACAGGCTAAACCAAGTTTCATTGCCTTAAATATGCCACAGCCCAAATGTATAAAACACTTACCACATTTCACCTATGGAGTCATAGAATATCTCAAGTTGGAGAGGTCTGACACCTCATTAATCTGCAGCAATTTGAATACATATATAAGAATAGAGGCAATAATTGACTTGCAGCACCATAACTTTGCTGTGATACTGCAGTGCCATTAGGAGCACCACATGAGGCCAAGGCTCACAGGTCCCTTAGTCCCTTGGTCCTTTCCCAAGCCATGCTATGACTCTATGATTCCCTTACACAAAAAGCAGGAGCAACAGCTGTTACTCTCTCTACCAGCTACTAATTAACTAAAGTAATTAACTAATAACTAATTAACTACTCATACTATTTACCGAGCTGTTTCAGATCGCACTTATACCTGAGTCTTACGAGAAATCTCTCCCAATCATAAAATGTGCCACATATACCTATCTGAGCACATCACTCCTTTTAATGTAAGGATGTGTTGCTATGCCAGGTTTACAGATTCAAAGGGGAATAATATTAACTAGCCTAAAAATCATACAGGAAATCTGTGATGTAACGAAGCCTTGAATCCAACAGATCCCTACATCCCTTTTACACACCGATACCTCCTCAATGATCTCTCCTTTGAGACTACAATCTGTCTCTGTTTCCCAAGTTAGTTGTCAGGAGTGTTAGGTTATGATCATCAAAAGTAATGAGACTGCTCCTACTGCTAAATAGGAGCTTTGCAACTAATTTTAACAGGAACAGGCTCATTAACTTCAGAAATGTAAAGATGCCACAATGCTTCCCTCATATTGCAAATAGAGCAGTAGATTAGTTAGTAATTAGAGGGAATATGTATATAGGTATGTATGTAATAATAGAAACGTATATTTACAATATGTATGCTGTTGTAACAACAGACTTTAATTTTACTTCTGTAAACAAACTTCAGATCCATGAAATGTCCTGCATCTGACTTCTGCCTTGTTTACTTTCTCAAGGTCTTCGTTAACTTATCTCTTGGTCCATAAGATTGCAAGTCTGATACAGATTTCAAACTGTTACCATTTAAAATGAACAAATAGCCTACATCTATAGAAATTATGCTGTAATTTTACCTTAAAATAGAGACGGGGTAAAGGGTACGTATTTCAACATTGAGGTCAACATACAAGAGCACTAGCTAACCCTCCAACAGGACTGTCAAATGTAAGGATCAAATATCCCACAATTTGCCGTGATTAAGGACATGCTCACTTCCCAGCATTTGCTGCAGTTCTGGCGAGTCGTGAGACAGCAGACTTTAAATCTGTAACATGACTGATAGAAGTGTTGTTTTTAAAGGTTGAAAATGTTTTAGCACTAAATATTAAGTCACTCAGAGATTAGAATATGTATGGGATCAATTTTTCACCACATTTCATCCAACCGTTATACTGTGAAAAACAGTGGGGTTACTCTGGCATGAAACTGATGCAATGGAATGGAGACTCATACCTGTGGTCACTAACGTGACCTAGTTGTACATACGAAGGGATATGGGGGGAAAAATATTAAGAAAGGATGTCAAAGCCCAAACATGTTCTAAAATTACTTTCCAGTGTGACACTAAGTAAAATCAACATGGTTTTTTGATAAACACTTTGGTAGGATTTGTTGTAGATTGTCTATGAGTCTCACTTTTCACTCACCATTGGGACTGCAGAATTTATGTCCTTATCAATTACCGAAATTTGCACCACCTTGCCACCAAACTGCCGCTGTGCCTGCAGTAGGACAAACTGTGTGACACAGAGGCCATATACCATGCAAAGTTACAGATAGAAGCAGATTGCAGCAAAAAGTCTGACATCATTCTATCTGTTAGGCTATGCTGTCTCCATTTCAATTCTCTCTCAGACAGTCTCTTCCTGAATCCAAGACTATCTTTCGAGTTTCGCCCTTCGTTAATGTTCTTATAATAATTACACCCATTAAATGTCAGAGAAGATTCATGCAGGCCACAAGAAGATAGGCCAAGCAGTACAGAAGAAATTTGTGTGTTAGACAAAGCTATGAGACACAAATCATGTAGGATGGTAGTCTGGAGAAAAATAGCTTGGCGAGCCAAAATGAAGGCTGTAAAGTCATAGAATCGTAGAATCATTTGAGTTGGAAGGATCTTAAAGATCACAGCCTTCAGTCAGAAAATTCATTTAAATCCACCAAACACGAGGAGGTCCACACTGCTCTTTGCTCCTTTGGGTTTGTTTTTCTCAGTTTAGATCCGATCTGCCTTTGAGCTCTTTCTGCCAAACTCTTGACAAGTTTAATTTTGAAAACTGACAACAAAAAGGAAGCTTTTAAGTGTTTTTATATTAATCTACTTCAAACTCATTTTTATCTAACTAGAGGCAGGGTTTAATCAATTACAGGTTCTTTCTCTAAAGAAGGCCTCAGCTCAACTTAACCACAGTTTACACTGTGGCCTACATTACCAAATTCCAATGGCATTTAACTTTTCAAGGTCTTTCTTTAGAGTGGTAACACTAAGTTTTACATGATACACAGACAAGGGTTTAGGAAATGCCAGATAGTTACTCCTGAAAGGATTCACTGATGGACTATGCCAGGACTAATGGAAAACTGAAGAACACACTTAGCCAGAACATTGTCAGGCACTAGGATTTCTCACTACCCATCACACACACACACACAAAAAAACAAAAAAAAAACCAAAAAAAACACACACAAAAAAAAAAGCTCTTTCATGCTTACTGGGAAGCTCCTGGAAGAGCCCAATTTTGCATTCCCTGCAAACCCCCAAATTCCCTTGGATTTCTCTAACAATTTTGAGTTGCACAAGCATAATTCCCTCTCCAACTAGTAACTTCTGCCAGAGCCACAAAAGGCATGACTATCCTACAACTGTTAGCCAGAAGATTTAGCTTTTTTGAGCTCAAATTGTCAAGCTATTCTCTAGCTCTGGTAATTCCAGGTTCAATTCCTGGTAATGATTAGGTCAACAGTTACTTCATGGAGAACACAGAATCCATCTCCAAGTACTTCAAAAATTCTTAATATAGAAGAACACCTTTAGTTTTATTTTAGTAGGCATAAATGTATAACCACATACTCTCTCAGTATATGACTGGGGGTAAAAAAGGCATTGAAAACTGATTTGTAAGAGGAGATGCAGATTAATAATAAATGGTTATGTAACACAAAATGGGACATAATATTAGGAATCATTAACTGCAATAAAAACCAGATGTCACTGTGTCTATAACAACCCTGCAAAATTCTACTTGTTTGTTACCTCTGGGGTTTTTCTTTTACATATACACTTACATGTCTAAAAGTGCAATTTCCATGGCAAAGACCGGTCAAGGAGCTTCCACGTCTGAGCTGATGGAGTTTGATAATAATTTTCTAAATTTTCCTAGCATAAGACACATAACAACTGCAAGCAGCTGACTCAAAAAATCACATAATATTATCTGTGTATACATTTTACAGCTTGTGTTTAGGAGGAAAAACACATTCAGTGAGAGAATGACAGCTTTTCAAGGATTTAAACAAAAACACACCAAAAAAAAAAAAAAAACAGAGCAGAATTTAGGTTTACAAGCAGAAAGATATACAGCAATAATTGCATAACAACCTCCCTGATTTTCTGCATTGGCTCAGGGAAGCTCACTGTATGAGCACATACTCTTTGCTACACTGTAGCTTAACACAGAAACTGCTTAAAATCCCAACTCTGGAAAAACTTCTGAAAGAGCTTAATTTGAAATTCTGCTGCAGTCAGTGGGACATGCTTATCCATATTTATATGCTTGGCAGCTCAGGACCCAAAAGATCTACAGCAGGTTTCTCTTTCCCCATGCACATTGAGGTCTTTTCAAATCCCAACAACCAGTTATGGAACTCCAGCTCTCAGCTGAATAAAATGCTTACGATAATCTGGAGTGCACAGTCTAGACAACCCTCATCCTGAGAACATATTTGCTACCACAGGGCACCAAAAGTCTGCAAAACATAGTAAAGAAGTAGAGAATTTCCTTCCCTTTGGAAACAGTGAAGACTACGCCGTGTGTGAACTTGGACTCTATCAATTGCTTTTTCCTACTGCCACAAAATGTATTAAGGGTCTAATATCATACTCCATTCCTATAGTGATCGACTTATACAGACAGTAAATTAATGAATCTCAGCATATAAACCAGTTACAATCCTTGTTGTTGGGAGCAGTAAAAGTCTACATGTTTATATCTTTCATCAAGCTGAAAATGATAACCAAAGCAATAGGATGACTTGACTTCTGTCTTCACAGAGAAGAAAGTGCAAGCTGTTGCAGAAAAAATAACATTTACTGATGATATACAAATTTTAAGACAGAAAAGTGTGAACAAACAAAAGCTGTTTCATCAAATTCTGTAACAGATACTCAAAGGAAATGCCAATATGTCTTACATTAATAGGATGCAGTTTCTGGCAGGTAGTTAACCCTTTCCAAATCACAGAATCAGGGAATGGTTTGGATTGGAAAGAACCTTCAAGAACATCCAGTTCCAACCCCTGCTGTGGGCAGGGACAACTTCCACTAGATCAGGTTGCTCAGAGCTCCATCCAACCTGGCCTTGAACACTTCCTGGGATGGAACATCTACGACTTCCTTGAGAAACCTGTTCCAGTGTCTCACTACCCTCATAGTGAAGAATTTCTTCCTAATACCTAATTTAAACCTGCCCTCTGTCAGTTTAAAGCCATTGCTCCTTGTCCTATCACAATATGCCCTTGTAAAAAGTCCTTTTCCAGCTCTCTTGTAGCCACTTTAGATACTGAAAGGGTGCTCTAAGGTCCCCTTCTTTTTTTCAAAGCCTTCTCTTTTCAAAGCATCAGTGATGCTAAAAATCATGAGACTGAATTACCTCATTTCCCTACATAGTACGTTCTATTTGTTCTACCATGGGAAAATCCCCTTTTTTTTTTCAGTCAACTTCAAAGTTTATTTTGGTGCAAGATTCCACTCAGATACAGCAATGTGACCACCTGACCTAAGCTGTAGTGTGGTAACACACATACATACCAGCCTTCCTCCTGCAGCATCTTTTGCAATGTATGGTGTTCACACGCCAAACACCCTTTCACCAATAGACCCTTTACTGGGAAATCGGGTAAACTGGCCAACTCTGTGTACCAATTAAAGGTAAAACACTGATAAAAGCTGGCTAGAAGAACAGAGAAGCAGGGGTTTGTAACAAGAGAGAGGAAGCTTGGTGGAGGGAAGAGCAGCGAAAAGAGAGAAAAATGGTCTCCGAAAATTGGAACAATTTAATTTAATTAGTGTCTGTATACATCACATATTCACATGTCACCATGATAATAATAAGATCCATCAAGAAACAACAGCCCTGTATCAGCAGAGGCCCAAACAGTCCAACAGTTTTGTACATGACTCTGTTGGGAAGACTTGTCCAGAAAAGGTCTTACCCAAGACCCCTACCAGAACCTGCAGGCAGTTTGTAACATGCTCCCTGGCAGAGCCAAGGCACTGAGAAAATGAGATGACAGCTGGACATGGTTTTATGGAGCCTAGCAAGGCCCACACAGTGCAGTTGCGTGCCTACACCCCTATGCAGACCTATCTGCTAGAATTTTACTCAAGTTTACACAGGCCATCTGTGCAACAGCCCAAGTGACAATGCCAATGCACCGCCGCCCACTGCACCAGTGACTGAGCAGCAACGCCGTCTCGCTCTTTGCAACCACCTCCTGCCACAGATCTCTCCATGATGAGCCCCTGATTTGGAAAAAAAAAACCATGCAGGGACATTTCTCATGGAAAGCAGAATTAAACATCCTGGGCACCAATCTGAAAGGCAGTGGGGGTATGAGAGGCAGATGCCCTAGCAGGAGCAGATCTAGTACTGGTTAGAGAGACTCTGCCTTGAGTACATTTTCAAATGCTTACATATTGCACAGTTCCTTAGCTACTCCACGCTGTGCTTCTGTACACTGCACTATAAAATCTCCCAGTGCAGTAGGTGGGCTGGCTATTTTTAAAGTGCTTTGGATGAGTTTAGGCTGATTATTATGCCTCTTCAATTTTCCTCCTTTTTGCAAAAGAGTCTGAGTTTTGACTCAGAAATAAATACGTCTGGCAAAAGAAAACAAAGTCGGGCTTTATATAAAATTTACACCAAACATAAACCTAAGTCTAAGTACAAGACAAATCGTTTTGATAAGTGGTTAATAAGTTAATAAAGATACTATTCATCAACCCACTGGAGCTGAACATTATAGTGATTTATAATTCTCTGGAATGTTTTTTACTGGTGTATTTATAACTGCTTACACCACATGGTCCTCACATGGCTAACCAGCTTTGCAGGATCTGTTTGTTATTTAAGAAAAGCATATTAATGAAATCTTAACACAAAAGTGAGTGACCAGACAATATAATGAAATACATTTTATAATCCATACATGAACTAAAGTATTCACCAGATCATTCTTCCAATAACCGTTAACATATTAAGCCAGCAACAGTGATTCATATATATTAAATAAACAAGAAAGTAAAGGTTACAATGGAAAACTCCTCTATTGCTGTCAAAAGTGGAACCTAGTGAGCTGCAAAGCTCACTAGATGCTGCTAAATCCATTCTTAGGTTAAAGAGTTTGAAGCTCAGCCTCAGGAAGTGTTTGAATAATAAAGTGTCTTGTTAATTCTTCCTGGCAGAGGTGAGAGAAGGATGTTGTATGCACTATCTCTGTCCTTTGTCACGTAGCTGGCAACACTGCTGCACTCTCCCAGGGCTCTGCCAGAGTAGCTAAGACCTCACCACTTCCTACTGCAGGCACTTGGTGTTCAGATTGCACTGATGGTTGCTGCAACAGAAGGGTTATGAACTCTTGCACTTCCACAACTCAATTTCAAACAGACTTTCAGTGCCAATAGTCTTGCATAAAAGCTTGTTTACAGATTAGGAAAATGAACAGAATAATAATGCAGTTGCTCCTGTGTCAAAATTTAACTGAGGTGTACATATTGTAGGACATTGTGTCTTACAATTCACATCCAAATATGGACTTAGACACATAAGGCAATTTTAACACAAAGATAATTTCTAGAAGAACACTGAGTTTTATTGACTAGTTAGAAAGACAAACTGAACAGCCAGCTTATCCTGGAAAGCATCAGATGCTTTTTCACAATTGACTGATCTGCTTAGTGAGACACAAAGCTGGACTCAGAACATCTATACTGCATGCACCCTCTGGGTCTGAACTTGGGGCTTGACCCAAGAGATTTACCACTGCTGTGTACACATTTGGATGATTTACTTCCTCCTTGTCTCTATTCTTTTGAGACCTAACACTGGCTGTATTAACACTTCTCCCTAATTTCATCTAGATAACTCAACTTTGAACTGGAACAGAGCAGGAGACTTGCTTGCATAGCAACCCCCAACCTTTACCCATACAGGAACAATTAACAGCAGCTTCTGTCACCGCCTCTTTGCACTGAATAGAGATCTCTGAGCAAACAGACCCTTGCACACTAGCCCCAGGAACCCTGAGAGGCTGCAGAATCATCAGTAGGAAAACCCACAGTCCAGAGTCTGACACGAACTGTGTGTGCTGATGGTAAGTTACATCACAAGCCCAACTGAAGTTTGAACAAAGTGCAGCTACAGGCAACCCCTCAGTTCTGTTTCCAGATCAGATAATGAATTGTTTGTGGTTTCGAACACTTCTGTTTGTTTGGTTTGCATCTCCTTCTGAGACCCTCTTTGTCTGACCTGCATGTACTCCCAAAAGATCTCAGGATATTTCTCACTGCAAGTGCTACATCAGCAATTTAGTGCATCAGAGAGCTTCTTATTAAATTCAAATTTGCCCTTGTACTTGGAGTCCTATGGCATGTACTTGAGAACATCATTGGCATATCAAAACCAGTTTTTCTCCAGTGGATCCAAGATGATGTTGCAGGGTGCTGTTTAAAACATCCCACTTGCAATGTGAACAGTCCAGCACTGCTTCTCCTCTATTCCCACATCCCTAAGACCTGCAGTCACTGCAGACCTTGCTGCTGATAAAGATGCAATGATTACCCACAGTCCTAGAACCCAATGGGATCGTGCCCAGCCAAACCCTGGTCTTTCTGCAGTACAAATGCACTCTGTGTGTTTATACCATGCTTGGAGCATTTTTATATAGTTCTGTGTCATTTTGTAGAGTTTTAAAGTCCTCCAGGACCACAGAAAATCTGTGGAGAAATGAAAAAAAAGCAGGAGTGGGAGTTAGAAAAGTAAAAAAATTGCTAACAGTAGTCTGTGAACTTCATGAACCCAATACAGAAACCCCAGATGCAAAATGCAGAATGGAACTAAATTCCAGCACCCATTACTCACCCTGCTTTTGCAACATGAGTAAGTCATGAGCGGAATAAGATACTAATCTGCATGAGACATCCATGCTTCAGTATAACCTGGACCACACTGCATGAGGGATTTTCTGTCCCAAAAGCAAAGAAGAAAATTGAGTGAAAAAGGAAGTAGAAAAAGGTGACAGTGTGAAAGTTCTAGGTCAACATATTATCAGAAGGACAAAATATGAGTTGCAGTTACATATATATACCCTGAACTCTGCTTTCAGAGTAGACACATATAGCTTGTTGTTGTCAGGCATTTGCCATGGGGCAGACAATTTTGCTGGACATTAAGTACCTTCAATTTTTTTTTTAGGGGGTGCAAGAGGTATCAGATATTTGTTATCATCTTTAAAATTACTGGAATTTTTTTCCAACTTTTTTCTAGTTCCAGCTTAGCTTTGTCCAAGATTTTGAGCGTACCCTGCCCAATGTGTGGGCTAGGCAGGCTTTAGAAATGGAAAAGAAACGAATTAGGAAATTGCCTCTTGCTTTTTCATTCTCTCCTTACTTTCTCAATCTTTCACTGTTACACATGGATTCCAAGTTGCATCCCCACTGAGAAATGCAGGGCACATTAAATAAGGGGTGGTTTGATCAAATGACAAACTCTGAACATTGCTATCTGCAGTGTCCTCCTTTCCCATCCCACCACGAGCCACTCCATTGCAAGCCCCACATTTCCTATCTTCCTTCTGTGCTCTCCGAGCACCCTCTCCTTTCCCTTTTCCTCTTTCACTCACTTCTCTTCTCCTGTATACACAAAGACTTACCTCTGCACTATCATACTCAATCTCTCAATAAAAAAAATGACTTTTTGTATAAAAAATAAAAAGTGAGGTAACTGCCAGTAATGACAAAGAAGGAGGTTGGACTTCAAGAACAATGCACAAAGAAAGCAAAAATATCTATACTGGGCTAATGTAATCTCTCTGTGGTGGCCAGAAGTGAATAATTATGAAAAAAATAAAGAAGCGAAAACACATAGGAGACTAACCTGTTAAATTCTTAAAATTTCCTTCAATTAGTGGTTTGGGGGTTTCCTGTGTGGCAGCTGGCATCCAGACTACCATACTGGCATATCCATACATAAATTTCCTCCAATCATTTTTCACTGCCCTCTCATTTTGCACTTGTGAGAAACAGTAGTTAGTGACTCTTGTTATGGAACTAATGCGCAGTGCTTCCACTAGCACCCTGTATGACTGCTGATGTGCCACATCCAATCCATACAGCCATAAAGTTTGTTTCACATCCAATCAGCAGTGACAAGCTGGTATTTTCTTCCACAATAAAACCAAAACAACTATCATTATATCACATCTGTTTTCTAGCTTCAAGCGAATGTGTAAGGGCAGCTCTGGAACCATCTACATTTCTCAAAATACCTCTTCCAGTTCATTACTCTGTAGTGCCAATGGTCATGTAGTGCAAATTAACTCATATGTTTTTGGATGCAAGCCTGACAGTGAATGCCAGCCCCTGATTTTCCACAGCCCAGACTACACACATTCAGAAATGGTTGTAATACTTATGATAATGCTTTGGTAAATTACGAGTCTTAAAAGGAGGTTAATGTTGCCTTAAGAATATCAGATGAACAAGGTAATCACTGTAGTGATTTCAGTCTACTTTTCCAGAGTTACTGGACAACATGTGATATATCGATATGCAGAACAGAGCTTTTATGTTACTCACGAAACACAATTTTCAAGACATTTCAACAAATCTAAATAAAACCCCTCAGGGTTCTTTCAGGTTTTGTTTGTTGGCAGTTTTTCCAGAATTTGGGTCATTTCTGCAGCTGCATATCATAGGGTTTTAAGAATAGGTTGATTCAGACACACCTAAGTATTCTTGTAAGGCTCTATTATTTACAAGCACTCTGTTAAAATGGGCAGTTATGATTTGGCTTTACTCATTCCTTTGCTTTCATTGTCTTCACATACTTTCCCATATCTTTGTCTTGATACTGCTGGGCTTCCTAGCAACATGAAGAAACTGAAGACTTGCTCTTTCAAAGAATTCATGGTCCCAACTCAAAGAGTCCCACTGACCAAAGTGAATTTTGGTTCAGGTTAAACACGCAGAAGACCATCAAGAGCAATAGCAAAATTTAAACCTGAATTAGAGGGATAATATGGTCTGTCTCTATCCTCGTAATTTTCTGCAACAATGCTTCCTTCATAGTGACTGAAATTCTGACTTCATTAACATCACTGACTAACCCTCTATTGAAGATTTCACAGATAAGGTTTCACTGGCACATGCACCTTACAAGTTAAAGCACTTACACTGTTATTTCTAATTTGAGAACCAGCTGCCAAGACAAGACAAGAATGTTTACTCCTTAAAAATAACTATCAAAAGAAAGATATGAGAGCTTGAAAATCCTGAATATATAAACTCAAAAGTTTAAGCGGTCATTTCCAATTTTTCTTGTATCTGATGCAATTTTGTTAATGGTTGTGGCGTAGTTCTAAATTACTAACAGGGCATTTGTCTTTTTCATTTGTTTTCTTTACCTCTTTTTCCTTTAAATTTGCAGCTGCAAATCAATGCAAACTCATTCAGCAATTACCCAGGAGAAAACTTCTATTTTGTAAAGTGAACATTGTGCTTTTGGGACCTCTCTGAAAACTTTTAACAATGTTACACCCTTGGGCCTTTCTGTCCTCCAGTCCCTAGCTTGGAAGCTTGCATTCTCACTAGCTGTCCCTTTTTAAGTATGCTTTTGTAAAACTGCACTGAAGTGAAAAATGTTCATGAAGAACTTTGGTTTGTTATTTTAAAGAGCAAAGGTAGCTCTCCTACCTCAATTCTGGCATCTTATAGATTTTTATTTTTTAAAATTTTGGCCAAAAATAGCAATAAAATAGACCAATTACCAGTT
This sequence comes from Cephalopterus ornatus, assembly GCA_013396775.1. NCBI lineage: Eukaryota > Metazoa > Chordata > Aves > Passeriformes > Cotingidae > Cephalopterus > Cephalopterus ornatus. The sequence goes on along the minus strand of VZRE01006242.1, from coordinate 278,651 downwards.
ACAGCCAAAAAACTGATTACATTATTACTAGATAACATCACCTCTTTGGAATTAGGCTGCTAGCTGAGGTCTTATTTTAGTAGTGAATTCACACTGCCATGGTTAGCAATGTCAGCATTTCAATTATAACAGTCTCTTCCTCCTCCTCCTCCTTTCGTTTCTCAAAGGACTGAAATTTGGGCTTAAAAATGAACTTAAGGTTGAAGCACTGACAACATAATCCATGTCCCTAAATCCATGGCTTATCATTCTAGCACATTTCTGACAAGTAGATTTAGAGTATTTTTAAGTACAGGCCCAGTCAAGCCTTCATCCTATATCCAAAACTTGAGCCTGTATGCAGAGAATGTAGCACTCATTACTATTAGCTTCGTGGCCTGAGTTTCTTAATAAATGAGATTTTAATAATATCTTCATTTTAGGGAGCCACTGCTTTTAAAACTATGCATCCAGCCAACAGTGTGGACTGGAGGATGTGTATTGCCACAGCTTCACACCAAAATTCTGTTTCAGAACAGGCATGTCATGCACTAAGCATGTTTCTCAAAAGCACTGCTGGTGTTGAGCTGCGCAGTGTAAAGGACCTGAAAAGGCTCCACCTGGGAGCTCTGAGCAGAAGTGGGAGACCTGTTGCAGGCTCGCCTGTGAAGGCATCTGCCATACGTTCTGGCTGGGACATGCCAGGAGGACTCCATGGAAACCGCAGGCAGCTAAAACCCTGCAGCCAGTTTCCCGAGCAGGGCAGAGCAAAACTGTGATGACACCGACGCTGCCCCGCACTTGGGACTCTGGATCCCTGTCCTGGTCTGCGCCCTTCGTCCCCTCCCTGCCCCGCTGTTCAGCAGGCTCCGGGCCGTTGTTTGCCTTTGTCCGGGTGCAGGCGGGCGCTTCTTCCCGCGGGCACAGGCCGGGCACGGCTCCGGGGGCAGCGCGGGGCACAGCGCCGGGGCTGCGCTCGGGGCCACGGC
>VZRE01006242.1:207678-276833 GCA_013396775.1 Cephalopterus ornatus | reverse complement strand
CTCCCGACAGCGGGGATGCTCGTCGGTGCGAATGGCAAACCCCACCCGGGCCCTGCCCTGTTAAAAAAAATAGAACAACAGCATCCTCTGCCCCGCGGTGCAAAGATCTGGCTCCTCTTGGGCGAAAGGTGCCTCGCTGCCCAAGAGCCCTATCTCCCCGTTCCTGGCCGCGAGGAGCGGCAGGAAATCGGGGCAGCTGCCGGCAGTTGCTGGCGATGTCTCGAAAGCCGCGGACAGGGTCACGGCCTCTGCCGCGCTCCCACCGCCGTGTCCCCGAGGTGGCGTTAACCCGGGGAGGGGGGAGCTCATGGGCTCATCGCCAGCCTCTTCCTTTACTCCCACCTGTCATCTTTACTTTTCCTTTATTTCTTTGCTGTACGCCCTTCCCAACCCCTATAGCTTGAGCAAGCGAGTCCCTAAGGACGGGGCAGGTTGCCCACGCGAAAGCACGGCAAGTTTGAACCCCGGGAGGACATCTTCTGCCCTCTACCCCTGACCCGGGCGTTCACAGTGCCGCGCTTCTCCCGGGGCTTTCGACGAGCCCTAGCTACCGGGCTGGCATCCGCCAGGGGCTGCGCTGCGCTGCGTCCTCATTCCGCGCCCTGCGGAGCGGGGGAGGTGGGGAGAGGGCACCGCGCTCCCCCCGAGGAGCCACACTGGGAGGCAGGATGTGCCTGAGAAGGGCTCGACTTCAGGGAGAGGAGACCCGGGGAAAGGGCTTTTAAGGAAATTCGCCCTCGGGGCTGTAAGCGGGGGAGAGGATGGAAGGAACGGAGCCTTTCTATGCCCCAGTAGGGAGAGCCCTATCCGCACACGCATATCAGATCTTCGCGGTGCAGCAGGTGCCTCTGAACCCCTTCGCTTCTTCCCGGCTCCGTCCCTGGGAGCAGCGCCCGAGAGAGCCCACAAATACCACCTTAATAGTCAGAATAATTAAAAACAACAACAACAACAACAAAAACCCCCTTCTGCCTGGCCTTAATGATCCTTTACACACATTCCCCACCCGCTCCCTCCCCCGTCCCCCCAGTGAAGGGCAATGATTATTCGCACTCCTCTGCTTGCCGAGAGCGGAGCCTGATGAAAGGACTTTATCCTCGAGTGACTCCATCGCTTGCCCCTCCTCCTCTCCCCAGCCCGCCGGCCGCCTCGCTTAGCTCTCAGCCTTAATTGGGCTCTTGCTAATATGATTAAAGCCCAGTTAAATGTTTCTTGATAAATCTTGTCAAGAGAGGATCCCCCCCGTCCCCTCCCCTCTCTGTCGGTTGTCAGAAGCCCGGTTATAGACAGGACATGCCCGGCTCCTGCTGTTCATACTCTGGTGGGAAGTTGGCGTTTCACAATTGTTCCTTTAACAGGGTTGTTTTGGAGCCGCTCCTGGGGATTGTTCCTCTTCAGGCCGGGCTTGCTGATAAGAACCGCCCGTGGCTTTTATGTAACACGTTAGGATTTGGTCCTGGTCCCAAAATCTCACTGTTTCTTTAGCCTTTTATTTCATACCGACCCTCCCAGCCCCTCCTCCCTCTGCTCTTGGTAGCCTGTTCCCGGAAAGGCTCTTGCTCGGTGCGAGCCGGCCAGGCGCGCTCGCTCATGTAAAAGCCGCGCGGTCCCGGCGGAGCTGCCCGGGGGCCGAAGGCGCGCACCGAGGGCTGGCCCCGCACCAACGGCCGCCGCACCCGACCCCCTTCCCGGGAAAAGTCCCGCTTCCTCGGCTCCTCTCTCCGCGCTGGGAGCCCTCGGGAGAGGCTCCCCCGTTGCCGCCTGTCGTTGTGCGAGGCGCCCCGGCCCCCCCGTGCAAGTTTTGCCGCAGCTCTCACGGCTGCCGGCGCGCTCTCTGCCCTTCACCTGCGTCTGTTTTCTTGTGGTTTCACTGCAATTGGACTCGGGGGTTAGACCCCATCCCGTCCCCGTTATCACTTGGGGACTCTGGTTGTATTCGTAGGAATTAGGAACCAGCAGTCGGCGGTGGAGAAGGAGGCTGGTCCCCCGGGCTTCGGACATCCTTGCGGCCGGCCACGGTGTTGGCGGCGCTGCCTGGGCTGGCTCGCACCGCCGTTTTGTGGGGGCTCGTTTGGTGGGGCTGTTGGCTTGTTCCGACTTTGGTTTTCAGTTTTCTTTGGGGGCGCAGAGGTTCGGCAGAGGCTCTTCGAGGGCTTTTGGCGGCTGTTGCTTCAGCCTTAACGGCCTTGGAGGCTGCGGGGGGTGTAGTTGTTGGACTAAGGGGGTGGGGGGAGGACGGGCTGTTTGGCCCTCTGTCGAGCCGTGAAGCCACGGTCTGGAAGCTTTTCGGTCCGGGGCTGGAGGTGGTATTTCCCTATGGCACACCTGGCCCTGGCTCAAACCCGCGCCGCTCCGCAACAGCCGGGCGGAGAGCTGCTGCCACACCGCATTTCCACGGGGGACACGCACTGCCTTCACCCATGGGAAGCAGGGACACAGGTCGCCGAGGGACATGGACCGACTGCCCTGGCGAAGAGTCCCCGAATCCCTCCCGCTCGCCACCGTTTCAGCCCTTTCAGCCTCTTCGCTCCCGAGGCTCGCCCGGGGACAGGCGGCAGTGCGCTGCCCGTCCGCCCTCGGGGCCGTAGGTGCGGGTACATGCTGGCCTGCGGGAGGCAGCGGAGGAGGAAGGTCAAAACCAAACAAACGAAAAAATCATCCCCAGCCCTGGGGAGCGCAGCTCCAGCAAAGGCGCTAGTTCCCTGGGCATGGGGAAACCCGAGCCAAGGGGCAAAACGCAGATCTTCCTCCCCGCCCAGCCCTGCTGCCTCTTATCGGCGGCAAGAGCCCGAGGGCGCGGGGCTGAGCCCCGGCGGGGAGAGGGGGCGCGGACAGAGCTCCGGAGGGGCCGACAGGGAGGGGGTAGAGCCCGACAGGGCGGGCGGGGGGCGCGGAGCTGCGCCCCACCCCGGGGCGGGCAGGGAGAGTGATGCTGAACCCGGGCAGGGACCCGCGTCCCGCGGGGGGTTCTCCGCGCTTGTTCGCCCCAGCGGAGCGTCGGCCCTCCCCGGGCGAGTTTTCAACAGCGGTTTGAGGATGGTTCTCTCTCCCTACTCGTTCCTTCCTCCCTCCCCTGTGTGTTCCCCCACCGGGGTGGGTCTGGGTTTTTGCGAGACCACAAGAGCTGCGGCCCCTTTGGCCCGGGGCTGTTGATTTACCCGAGAAGAGTCCCAAATAAGCAGCTGTTTGTGCTCTAGCTGGAACGCTGGAGGCTTTCTAAGAATGGCGCTTTTCTTACTCGAGGATTTTTTTTTTAATTTAATTTTATTTTTATTGGTACATCGAACCAGCCTACAGCATTGCTGGCGTCTTTCCATCAGGTGTCTGGAGCTCAGAGAAAAATTCAAATGAATCTGAAAATTATGAGACAGTTTCCCTCCCCTTCTCCCAAATAAAATACTTATGAGAGAAAGAATTGGTACAAACTGTCCAGGAAGGGATTCAAGATGGAAACAGAAAAGCACCTTCACCCCACCAGAGTGGTGAGGACCCAGAAGGGCCTTCCGCAGGCAGGAAAGAATCAAAGCAGCTGGAAGATGGAATTTGACTGGTTTGAGAACCAGCTTCAGAGGTGTGGTTACCACCCACAGCAAGGGACTTGACCTCGTGATCCAAAACATCCCTTCTAATCCTCTCCCTAAAACATAATAACTTGTCTTTCTATACACACCAAAAAAAAAAAAAAAATCAAGTACATTGCACGCATTAAACTGTTCTGCTTCACAGCACTCTTGTAGGTATTCCCATTCTATAGAGGAGTTAACTGGTTTGCTCCAGGGAGTCACACTTGTAGCTGGGGGCACTTGCCCGGTCCTGATACCTACAGTTCACATCACCACCCAGCACTGCTTTACTCACTGAGGTCCCCCATGAAACTGTGCTGTTATGAACTGAGAGGAGGCTATATGCAAGTATAAGGGGCTGCTTTGCAAGATCCAGGAAATACCAATTCTGGATGTTATTTTAAACCTAAATATACGGTATGAGGAAACAGACCTGCAACTGAGGCATTTAGGTTTTAAACTCTCAGTGTTTGACTATTATAATTATTTAACTAAGCTCCATTTAGTCATGATAAGTAGACCTTGTTACTTTTAGAGGAACCTTTCTGAACTCACTGAAAGATTTCCTACTCACCTGACTTACAAAAGCAATCGTTTTCTTTCTGAATAAATAGAGACGACTGAGTGATGCTCATGCTTTAGATGTAGACAGCCAAACCTAGACTCAAATCTACTTGCTTTTCTTATGCAAATCTTCTCGCAGGATTAGAAGGGAAAGTAAACAGCAGTCCAACCTTAAGATCTTTTTCTTTCTAGAGGCAGCCTGTTATATAAATCTGAAACAGAAACTGTTTTCATTTGAAGATCAAATAGAAGTTATCTAGTGAAGCTGACAAACAGGGCAGAATAATCTGTTTGCATTTCTGGGAAATAGATAGCTCTGGTTTTGTTTCAAGACAAGTAACTTTTAAATAATATTTAACGAAATAATTGACCTTGATGTTTAAACTACAACTTCCTTCACGTCATTAAGCTCACTGGTTTTGAAAAAAAAAGTTTAGTATCTGAAGTCTGGCGTTCATTCTGCTAATCTCATAATAACATTTGTTTCTTGTGGAATTTTGTTTGATGAACTCATTGGTGAAAGAGAGAAAGAGTTCAGAACAACATGATCTTCACAGCTCATTTATATTTTTTCTCTCTGAAAAACAGCAAAACCACCCATATGCAGAATGACTTTTCAGGAACAATTTTTCAGATGGATGGATCAAGAAGAAGCTTCCTATAGCTGAACCATAAACCTTGAGACAAACTACGTTCTTTTAAGGTGTATTCTAACTTTTAAAAAACATTTCAGTCCTAGACTACAAAAAATGAATTTGTAGAATTTTTTCCTCAGCATAATTAGGCTGTGAGTCTGGTTTTGAAATGTGAGAGGATGGAACTAACTCCATAAAGTGTGTCTATCACATAAAGCTTTTAGGACAGCCTGATTCACACTATATCTTGCTCTTTGTTCAACTGACAGATTTCCAACAGCAGAAAGAGGCATATATCCTGGGGACTGCTATTATCTAAGCTAAATATGTACATTTTGGATCAGTTCTATTTTATTTGAATACTCACAATTTCTGTTTAAGCATGAAAGGACTGCAGAGATGTGCATTTTATTAACTATTCATCGTTCTTTGTACATGCACAAAGGTGCATAAACATACACATTTACTAGTCTCTCTGCTCTGCAAGAGTTCAGAAAATTACATGCAAAATTATTTCAAATAAAAGCAAAGAAGCAACCAAACAACATACACATTATCATACAAAAAAACCCAGGTAAACAAACAAGGTGGGGAGAAATAAATCAATAAATGAACAGATTTTAACTTCATTTTTATTTTTCTGTACATGAAAAATATCATGGCAGCAGTGGATATTTTATTTTTTTTTTTTAAATCCTTGAATTACAAAACACTGGTATCTACTAAAACACTGCTATGTATCCTGCACATTGTGTACTCACACATGGATGAAAGGTCTTCCTTTATCCCGCTGGCACACATTTTTTCTCTCCAGTGAGTTCCTATTTTCAATATGAGGATGTATGAGAAATCAGGTTGCTTTACTCCCAGCAAAGGACACATCGTTAATATTTCCACTGATAAACAACATTTGAATTCCCTTCTCAGGGTACAAACAATCAGCTCAATAATGTTGAAAGGCCCAGGATCTAGAGAGCATGGTGGTGTTACACAACTGGAGATGTGACGTTATCTGGCAATCTGAGCGGAGTCACACTGGTCAAGGGACAATACAAATTCTGTGTCAGGCATTGCATTGATGCAGGTTGTCTCAACTTCACACGAGTGTCATGCAGTGGAAGCAAGAATAAATTGTCAGAGTCATATCCCATCTCATCATTATCCTCTATCTCTTCCTCCCCTATGGCAGAATTGGCATTAGACATCCCTCAGAGCATTCTGTTGAAGTCCCTCAAGCTCCTGTCCAGCTCCTCAGCCCCATATACAAGGTGCCAACTGACTACCCGGTAACAAGCTGTGTCTGACACCGGAGCACCCACATCAGAGTGATGTGTGTTTGCAGGAGATATAGCTATGGGGCTGTTTCTGTTTCCCCCTTAATACCCACACTGTGACTCAACATCATCAAGTGAAGGCGGGAGACACCCCTGCCCTGTGGAGCTATTGTGCAGTTCCCCTGCCTTACACAGGTTTCCTCTGTGCCTGCCAGGCTATATTTTTACTGCTTATGCAGATACTGCTCTTCAGTTTTACACAGAAGGAGAACATGGCACCTGCAGATGGCAGTCCCCAACCTGAGATACTACAGATGCTACAACAGAGTAGCAGTTGTTGTTCAGATGTAGTTACTTGCAGAAGCTGCTGGCTCTACTTTTTTTGGTTGTCTTATTTTTTTTAGATTGTGAACTACAAGGAAAGCAGAACAGTTACTCTTGCCAGTGAATTGGGTGCTGTGCCTTCTGTAAGTCACACGAGACCTATCACTAGTGTGTTTTGGGGTATGCAGCTGACACCCAAGCTGATACATCTTTTCCCAATAACCAAACACAACTTGAACATACTGGCAGTGACAGGAGATGGTGTTTCTGTCACACTGGGTATACATGCTCGTATCATCTCTTGGTACTCTGATGGTGATTTGAGAGGAACCCACTTGGCATATCACCTCAGCCCAGGGTGTTAAGCAGTAAGCTGTGCAAAATCCGGCTTCTCTGTGACACTGAATACACTGCTCTTCCCTATTCTCCTGAAGATGATTTACCTTGAGATTTTGCTGGACCTTGGGAAATTCTCTCACCCCCGTTCTCATATCTACTGCCCTAATACTTCCTAAGGGAACCAGCAACACTGACCCTGTCCTACATTTTATCAGTCTCTGGTTGTCTTGCTTTAGAATCTTCTGTCCTAAAAAACTCTTCTTATCAGGCATGGCTATTTTTTATATCCTCTGCTGAACTGGCATAGAGCATTTGTGCCCACTGCGAAACAGTCACTGAGTATTTCCCCCTGTACATCTGTGCCAAATTCAGTGTTTCTTATGGAGATCGTGTCAGTCAACTTGTAAAGAGCTTCAGGGTCTGTAGGTAACATGAGCTTAAACAATATATGCCTGGATACGTTTCCTTATCTTTTTCTCCAAACATATTGAGTCTGTCAGAGAACTCTGGGGAAGCTGTAACCATGAAGGCACTAATGGTGTGGATACACATAGGATTAAGACTGCTAGCCACTGCAGCGTGTCACTGCTGCCTGCACCTTACTAAAGCACAAAAGTCTTGTGACTGGTGTGTCCTCCACTTCACTGGGTTACATGACAAATGCCAGAAAATGTGTCAACTCGCTCCCCATCTCTTCAGCATTATTAGCCCAGGGAGGGAAACGCAGCCAAAGAACACACACACAACTTTGACAGGTTCTGCCTAATCCACCCACATAATGACATTTCTTATGCTAAGTGCCAGAGCGGTGTAGGGAGGCCACTGCCTGTACCAGCTGCTGGCAAGTCAAAGTTAGTTTCATGGTTATGTTTAAGAGATAGCCTGATGTTACGTTAAGAAGTCTTTGTCTCCTGTGGTGCAGCGCTCAGAGAATGACATCAAAAGCCTTCCTAATTCACCCCCCGGGTCATCTGATTATAGGCATGGCACAGAGCCATGCTGCCCCAGGAGACTGTGAGTCACCACGACATCCATGACTATCCTCTTATTCCATGGAAGGAAGTAATGTGCCTTGAGCATGAAACAACCAGGAGTAGATTACATCCTTCCTTGTGTCAGCTTAGCCCTGCTGGCTGTTGGGGCAGGCACTGGGGAAGCAAGAGCAGCTTCTTATTTCCCAGCCTCGCTTCTTCCCACCCCTACCTCAGGGAAGCTGTTCCTCCACATGCTGGGACATGCCATGTGGGCAAACCGCACAAGAGGGTTTTGCTCAGCCAGGCAAGGAAGATGATGCTCTGTCTCTCTTCTCCAATGTGGTGCAGTTACATCACATGGTGAAACATTCATCTCTCCTCCAACAAGCCAGGCGTATCTGATCATGAGGATGCTGTGTTCTCCATTCCTTGGCATTTGTCCTTGTAATTAGTCTATCTGTTTCTGATTTACTTATTTTCAGGCAGTCTTCTGCACCCTTGCTCCCTCGTTTGGGCACATGGGGCAAACCACAGACTTGCCCTTAAACTGCACAGAAAAAATAAAATCAGAAACAGACTAACCACAAGAATCAATAGCAAGGGGCAGAAAGCACACAACTGGATACTGGAGCTTCCTTCAGAGATCCATCTGCCTCTAAACGTGATGTAACTAGGCTCACATACCACATCTGCAAAAGGGGGTAACAGATTCCTCTTCGTAACCTGACTGGAAGGGTAAAACCATGCTGGCTCAGAGAAGCCAAGGCATGTTTAAAAATCATTTCTAAGGAAGAAAAAGAAGTCCGTTTTGTGTTCACAGAGCTAAAGCAATCCCTTTCAAGTCTGACGTGATTCCTGTTAGTGTTATTGTTGCTTCCTAGAATTTAGGCTTGAATTTGGCAGAAGTCAAGAAGCCAAGGCATACACAGAACCATTTGTGAGAATCAGTGTGCCTGTGTGCATGGGCCAATTCTTTCCTGAATAAACACCAGTCACTGGGCTGCTGGGTAAAGTGGCGATATAAGATGGCAGTCAGACGTGTAGGCTCACACCCATGAGGAAAGGCTATTCAGAGATACAAGTTACCGTTTTTCCTACAAATAAACACAACCAGATAATAAACCACATCTCTCAGTGCCATTAAAATATATGTGTTGTATTCCATAACTGTTCCTTGTTTGTCTCTCAAAAGTAGCATCATTGCCTGGGAGGGAGTATCAAGTCATTAATCAAAAATAGATGAGCAGTACAGGAAATGAAGGACAAGCAGATGAGTATAAATATCTTCCTGCATATCCAGAATACAGAAGCTGTCTGAAAACATTGTGATTAGAGTCAATACACTCCATCCAGCCACACAGACAGCGTGCACAGTTGTCATTCCTATTCTGAACATCTCATTTGATACCCTGTGATTCTGCAGCCCTTCATCAGGTGAACAATGTAAAGTCGTTGTTCATGTGATAGATCAGACAGTAGAGAAACCCTCCAGACAGAAACCTCTGCTTGTTTCTTACGAGGAGGAATAAATCCTTCCTTCTTTTGTAATCCACAGAAATACAGATGCAAAAGCAGGACATGGATAAATGAGAGAAGATGAGGTATTGCTCCTGCAAGCAGAACATCCTGTCTTCAAAATGGGGTGAGTCCTTCCAAACTTTCCAGATATTTCATTGCCCTTCAAATAGTTCATAGATCTACCTCCCTCTCCTTCCTGGATACTTTCCAGCATTCTAAGCCATAATAGAAGCAAGCAGAAAATAAAAGTTTGTTTTGAAAAAAGAGATGAGAAAAATAAAGGGAAAAAACAAACAAACAAAAACTAACAACAACAACAAAAACTGAGAATGCCCTAAATTTCATAGTTAATCTCCTGGACACTGTCACAGAATTTTGCATATCTCTGTGAAGATGTGGCTGATTCTGGTTGATCATTAACAGAACTTAGGGCAGCTGTATAAACAGCAGATTTCTACACCTACAGGTCTTCATTCATTTCCTTCAGTGAGGTTTTTAATTTGACTGGCAGTTAGCCTATCTGGGCAGCTGATAAGAGAAGAAAAAAAATCACCCTCCAGTCCTTGCATCGCCACTGCCTTTCCTCTGGTTCTCGTCACAGAAGTGTACAAAGAATTAAAGAGCTCTCAATACATTTGTAGCCAAATATTTACCCTAAGTGAGGTAGATTATGTTTGCTTATTGTACCCATTGCCATGCTGGCACGTGTTCAAGACTGTGTAATTCCTTGGAGTGCTATTGAATAGTTTAAAAAAAAAAAAAAGAATTTGTTTATAACAAACTGCTTGCCAATGAGTGCACATTCGGTGTTGTCCAGGGTATAGTACCTCCTGAGCTCACACGCCTGGCGTTTGGGCACTTGGCGTTCTCTCAGTTCACAAACAGAGTACTGGGGACAGTCCTGGAATGCGGCCAGCTTACCTTAGTCTGTTGCAGGGTTATTATTTTGAAATTGTCTCAGGCATCTAATGGAGAGAAAACATAATGAAACAATGTTCAGAGGAAACATTTTTTAAGGAAATAAAACTTCATCTTAATCAGCTTGCTTTTTTGAGAGCATACTTATTTTTTAAGGAGAAAAATTAAAATATTATTTACATTAAATTATGTTTAAATTATTGTTTTCCATAAAGTGAAAACATTTAAGTGGTTCCTTGTTTCGTTTAATCCTGTTTTGAACTTTATATAGTGTTCATACATTTAACATTTCTCCTACTAAATTGAATATTTTAATGTCATTATAAATTTGGGCTTTCTGGTGTGAGAATGATTTGACACTTATGGAACACTGCCACCGTCCCAAATATATTTTGTTTGAATTTTCAATCCCTGAAAAATTCAGCACCCTCACTTTTTTCCCAAGTGCTGGAATTTCTCATAGAATGGAAATTCTGTTTACTGATCAGATCTGCTAAAATTTCTTTCTCTATCAAAAAAAAAAAAAAAAAAGGGGGGGGGGGAGGGTGTCACAAACACACAACCGTAAACTTGTCAGAATGTATTTCTTATTGTTGGCTCATATGTTGCCCTCTTTTGGTAGCTTTTGTATTGTACTACACACAAAATATTTAACTGCTGTAGCACTTCAACATCCAAAGGAGACTGTACTGAGTGTTAGAACTAAGTAAATGTATGAGGAGAGCAATAGGTTGTGAGTTAGGCACTCAAATAGCATATGGAGACATCCTGTCGGGAGAAGAAAAGCATTAGGGAATGAATGAGCAATACAATATAAAACTGGGCTATAAAGGTTAATGAGAAAGAAGAAAAAGGAGAAGGATCCGCAGATACTCGCTCACGTGAATAATTTAACCCCGTATCCTGTCTTTGATCTTGTGATGACAAACACGACTTTCAAGTATTTGTTCAATCAAGATTTGTAAAGGGAAGCTCCACCCTAATCGTCACTCACTTGGTCTTTCCCTGTTACTTATTTCATAATCTACGCAGGGGTCTTATTAAATTCTTATGCATATTGAGTAGTCAATCCCAGAAAAGTGCCAGGTAAATTTCCCAGACTAAATCCCTACCAAAGTTAACACTTTTTTCACTAATAAATTTCTAAATGATAAAATTAAATATTATGTGTTCTTTTATGCAGTGATTTGCTAATACTAGCTATAAAATCATGTGATTCAGACTGCATTATAAGCCTAGAATAATTATTTAAGCAAACACTGAGGTGTTAATTTTTTCCAGAAGACAGTTTTTTTCCTACTATTTCTGAGTAAAATTTACAAAAAGAAACCACCTCAGTCTGTGGCAATGATGAAGAGTTTAAGGAGATGGGTATTCACCTCTACTGACTTTGAAAAAGAATTGAGCACTAACTCCCTCAAAATGCCATTCTTAGAGAACAAACTGCTTGCTACTTCATATAATTCTCAGTTAAAAGCACAATAAATGGTTACACAGAAGAGATATTCCCACCGTATCTGTGTTCCCAGTTCAGCATTTCACAGCCCTATTCTTTAAAGATTAATTTTCCTTGGTTTGAAAATCAGCATCAGGAATTCAGCCTCACAGGAACTCTTTTATGAGCAGTCACAGAAGTGATTTCAGAGCTCAGAAGGGAACCATTCCTCCCACCTTGAATTGTGGGGAGCTTTTGTGGCAACCATATATGATCAGGAAATCTTGGGATAGGGAAGAACTCCCAGCCTTCCAAAGTAAAGACATAAATTCTCCAATGTTTTACTGAAACCTATCCTAAACCCCCCAGCAATATGAGCTCCCCTTGAAAGACCATGTGACAGCCTTCCCATTTTCACCTTAAAAAAAAATACACTCAAAAGGCATGATTTCACTGCCTTCCTCTCTCTCAGTTGTAGAAGGTTGGCTAGTTTAGGATTTTTCAGACCTTTGTTCCATGCCTAAAAATGCAGCAGCCCAGCCTTATGGAAATAAATGACTGCCTGCTCATTTCGACGCAGCCAATATGCACCTTTCATGGCCAAAGGCTCACAGATACGACTTTTTGTCACGTTTCCTCGCAGATCTAACCAAACCCCTTCCGCTCCAGGCTAATGAAGTGCTTTAAAATGTGCACTGTTTAACTTGGTATGTAGTTCCTTTGTTAAAGCCACCCAGCAGGGCAGTAAAGGGAGTTGTAAATCTGCAGCACAGTTCATACACCTAAAGTGAAGTTTATGCTTAATGAGATGTTTGATTTGAGCCTGACTCTCTCCCCCAAGTGTTTTTTCCAGCCTTTCAATCGTTGTGGGATTTCTTCCAGCTCCTTCCAGTCAGTCAGTGGCTGTCAATATTGAACACAGAGTTGAATGTAATTGCAGTTTTACATGGGCGCTATCACTGCCCTGCATCTGTATGTGCACAGCCTTTATCATTATACAAATTCTCCCCTATACCTTGAAACTTTATCAGCAATAGCAGTGGCCATTTCTTTTTCTTTCTTTCTTTCTTCTCTTATTTCTTTTTCTTTCTTTTGTTTCTTCTTTTCTTCTTTCTTTCTTTTCTTCTTTCTTTTTCTTTCTTTCTTTTCTTCTTTCCTTCTTTCTTTCTTTCCTTCTTTCTTTTTCTTTCTTCTTTTCTTCTTTCTTTCCTTCTTTCTTTCTTTCCTTCTTTCCTTCTTTCTTTCTTTTTCTCTCTTTTCTTCTTTCCTTCTTTCTTTTTTTCCTTTTTTCCTTCTTTCCTTCTTGCTTTCTTTCTTCTTTTGAGTTGTTTGGGTGATTTGGTACTCAGCTTTCTAACATCTCCCGGTCCTTTGATATCATCTGTCTGCTGTCTTCTGTTTGCGTTCCTTCCTGGTTTAGTATCATCAGCACATTTCACTATTGTGCTGTTTACCTCTACTTTGAGATTACCATAGCGATATTAAATAGAACAATGTCTGCCAAAAGTCCCTGCCATCACCCACAATACATTTCTACAAGCTACAACAATTGATCGTTGCTCTTTGTTTACATACTTTCTCCCATTTCAGTCTACACAGCAGTGTTCCCCGCCAAAACAATTGAAGTTCTTTTTCTCAACATGAATACCTGAAAGAGTGTCAAGTGACATATTCAGTGCTCTGTATACGCACTCACCCACATTCCCACACAGCGTGTATCTCTCAGCTCACTCCCTGAGCATACTACTTTGTTTGCTGAGTGCCAACTTGGAGCATCCTGACCACAGCCCACAGCCTTAGCCCCCAAATCTGTAATATACAGAATTCATAATGTTGCATATTCACATGAAAGGCACATTTAATACGTTTCATCTTTTACAAGACCATACCACTTGCTGCTCCTGATACTATTTGCCTCAGTGGTTCCTTGGGATTAGTTGTATGACTTAGCTGTATGAAATAAACAGAATTTGGCCTAAAATATTTAAAACATTGACCTTGATTTATGACCTTTGAGGTCAGAAAGGACCATTAACTATCCTGTCTAACCTCTTCTGTGTCATAGACATTACCCCATTTCCCATATACTGAGCCCAATAATTTCTGCTTGGCTGACACAAGTTTTCCAGAAAGGGATTCAGTTTTGATATGTGCACAATCACTTTCTTGGGCAGTTTGTTTCAGCAGTTCATCACACTCACCACTACAAATCCAAGCCTCAATGCTCACTTAAATTTACTTGGCTTACATTTCAAACCACTGATTCTTGTAATACATTAATCTGATGCAAGACATTTTTTTTCTTTTTGTGAAGGTAATTATACACTGTAATCCAGTCATCTCATTTTGGTAAGGGAAACAAAACGTACTTTCCAATCTACAGGCAGTTCTTACACCTTTTCTCCCACCCTTTCTCAGATTCCTAGCACCCATTGCACTGCAACACACCACAGCCATATAGTCAATTTGTATGTCCCTGCTAACTTATTCAGAGACATTATTCCTCTTTCACACCCTCAGGCTGAGTCCTGTGTCCGATTGCTTTCCCACAATGATACCAAAGACTTTTAAAGCGCTGCCCTTGAGATATGATTTCTATTGCTTCAATACAGACACTGGATGATTTAAAATTCGTCTTGTCTGCAGAGGTCCTTCTCACCAAATTTGGGCTGCCCCGTCTTCACAATTTATTTATCATTCCACCAATTTTAATTTCCTCCCTAATTTACTAAGCATAGTTTTACTAGGGATGTACTTGTCTCTCAACCATTAAGGACAATTCTGTGGCCTGCCAAGCGTAACACCCATTTCTGCAAACTGACTCCAGAGCTTTCATTTGGAGCTGACAGCTGCTTTTTGACATCTATCAGTTAGTCAGTTCTTAATCCACTCGGCAGTCACTCAATAACTATTGTACAGCACTCATTTTTCCCAAGTGCCTAAACAGAGAAGACAAACAAGTGTATTTGAATGCTGAAAAAATGGACTTAGAACTCAAATCCTGGAAAGTGTTAAAACGCCTAATCCCTACTGGAGCCTAAACACTTATAAGCACGCAGACTTACGTGACTGGTTGTAGGTCCACAGTTATGAAACCTCATGCTTTGTATATTTTTCTATTGATATTAATTTCTCTGATCTGTGAAAGACAAAACTTAGACTGTTGGATGGACCATACGTTGTCCTTTGTAGTCACACACACACGGGTTTCCTTTTGTTTCTGTGCATCTCCACAGGTAACTATTATTTTTCAAAAATAATTGGGAATGTCAGTGTAAATCTTTTAGATAGTACTTGTCATATTATTGGGTGAGGATTATGCAGCTTTAGTGACTTTCATATATATATTCAAATATCCTAAGTATTCCCTCATCTGCTTCTATCAATAGGATTTATTTATTTGTACCACAGTGTTTCTTTCTTGTTAATTGCTTCAAGTTATTTTATGTAATTAAAGACAGATAGTAAAGCAAAGTTCAGTATCTCATCCATTTGTTAATCGGTGGCTTATGCAGCTCTATAAATGTAGCAGGGATGTTATGATTTTGGTGTTTTGTGTGCTGTGCTTTAAATTAAATACTGGGACCAATTCCTAGTTATGCTGAAGCCAATGACAAAAGCTGCCATTGACCAGGATCTCGCAGTGGGAGACCATGGATGAGGAAAGCTGTGAGCCAACTCAGTGTGGTGTTTATACTTTACAGAGGCACACAGCTCATCCACTCCTACACCGAGGTCTTACCCCAGACCTTTGCATCAACAGCTTCCACAGCTTGTTGGTGGGAAATGATCAGCCAGATCAGGGCATTGATGAAGAGGTTTATGGAAACCCATCACTGGTTTCAGCATTCTTTGGGCTTACGCTATTTTGGGGGAATTTTTTTTTATTTTTTTTTTTCCATATGCGAGGGAGCAAAACATCTGTTTTCATTAAGGACATCTTGTTCTTCAGATTAGAGGAAATCACCAGAAAAGGAATAACAAACAAAAGTCTCCAGAGGAGAGAGAAGCCTGCCACGTGCTCCCTTGGGCAGCCATCTTGAACTGATCCCGAGCGTTGCCTGCAGCCCGCTGGCCCGGCTCCCTCCCTCCCGCACAGTCCGGGCGCCGCTCACTCCACACCCAACCTGTTCACGGGCTTGTTTTAGCCCGGCTGCTTTTCACCTCCAGATCAATCTGCACAGTGCTCTCCTCACCCTGCAAGCTGCAGCACGCTGTATTGTTTTGATGCCCTTATCCTTCTTCTTTCATAAAGAGGGGATTCATCGCATTCTTGCTGGTTTGCCCGTCCATCCGTTGTGCCCCCACGCTGGGTGAGTGTATCATTTGCACGGCCACCAGCGGCAGCAATGGGTTTCTAACCAACTTTCTTGCTCCCATCTTTCGGTCCAACAAGCTATGTGGCTTTATCTGTTTTGACTCAGTATGAGCCTGCTCCTATTGTTTCTCGCATTCTTGCGTTTCCACCGCAGTATGCAACTGACAGAAAAGCAATTTCTCAATTAGACTACAAGGGGTGTGCTGGGAATCGCAAGTCAGCCTAAGGATTTATGTGCTACACCAAATTATCATAGCTGACACAACACTTCCAGCAAGTGAGTTTGGAAATATCAGAATCTCCTCCATCCCCTCACCACCACCACCACTCCTCCCCCACCTCCACCCCCCCTTCCTTCCTTGGGGAGGCCAAATTAGAGAGAATAACGATTCCTCATCACTACCATGAGTCAGGCTCACACTGAGCACATGACTGGTGAGGTCAGTGACAAGGGTTACTGGGCTTCAACTATAGAAAAAATGGATTTCTCTAAATACATCACAGGCAGAGCAACGTGAAAGAAGAGGAATGCAGAAGCCACCAAGGCCCCTAAACCAGAGGTGAAAGGGAAGCACAGATGGACTCATGCTTCTCAGAAGAATAAGCAGAGGCAGGTGGCATGGGACACTTTGCCCTTTTATTCACCTAACTTTTTGTCCCTTAACATAAGCTTTTATTTCCCCTCCCCCGTGACTGTTCACAAAAACAACAAATTCACCTATTTTACTTATCTTAGGATGGGATTTTTAAAAGCATTAGCACCACTTATTCTCAGGAACACGCAGTGAGGTATATTTGAAAATAACTGAGTAATTTTTGCCAAGCAGGTGTCATGCATAATCCCTATTTAAAATTCAGATATTGAACTTTAAGCACATGCTTAAGACCCAATAAAGACAATGCAATTTAAGCTAAGTGTAATTCAGCATGTGCTTGGTTGACTGCTTGAATCAGATCACAGCTGAGGAAGGATTACCCACACCGGCAATCCAGCAGTGGATTGTAGGATGGCACTTAGATTGCTGAATCTACTACAGCAAGTGGGTTTTTTCCTTTGTTTTTACTTTTTCTTTTTTCTGTGTGTGTGTTCCTGGAAAACAAACTTCATCCTTCAGGAAACTAGCTGTATTTGGCACCTATATGGCACATTTTTACCTATTGAAACAAAAATGACAGTTGAAAATTCCAAAGTGCTTCAACCACAGAGGAAAAAATCTTCTAATGTTGATGCTGAAAAACAACTTTAAGTTTTAATGATTGATACTTCTTTTTTTTCTTTCTCTTTTAATTGTTAAATGCTAAAGCAGCAAGCAAACACACTTTACAGTCTATTGCATTGGGCTCTTTTTTAGTAGGTTGGCTTCTGCCAACAGCAGGTTCAGAACTGCCAGTTCTAATTAAAAACTTTATTTTAAAGATACATTTCACAGTTTATTCATGGCACCCTGAGAAATTTAAATTGCTGGATTGAGCAAATGGATACAGTTTCTTTTCTACTGATTCCCAAGTAAGACTTTAATTAATTGTTTCAGCAATTCATGATTGATCTACTATTGCTGCTGAAATCAATTTCTTCTTTTAGACAAGTCACCTAAAGTGGACTCCCCAAGTTGTGTCTGTTTCTCTGCCCAGAGTTCATCTGTATTTTATTTTCATTTGTAATTTTATGCTGCATCAGTCTAAAAATGGAGAAAGATTATTCTCACCTCAAGAATTTCTGTGACAAATCCTTTTAGTAGTCCCACTTGTAACGGACAGACAACTGCCATCATAAACTCTGCATAAGTAGCGTTGTGAAATCTGTGATTTATAAGCATATTGCATAGCAAAAAATGTTTTGATAACCCATGCTTCTCCCTGCTGTATCCAGCTCTCTGGCTCAGAAAAATATATGAGTGAAACAGCTTTCTGCCTTCTAGATTTAGTGGGAAAATAGCGCCTTCAAGAGCAAAGTCTTTCCTGAACACCAGATCTAGAAATGCCACACTTATGGATGGCTAAATTTTGCTTCAGCTTGTTTCTCTGCCACCTGAGGCACACATTGAATGGAGTTTTGAAGTAGCAACACACAGCCTGACCTTTTGACTCACCTTGTTTTTACAATTATTAATCAAATGTAGAGTATGAATTACACTTCTATGACTAGCACTTGCTATCTTGTATCCTTTAAAAAAGTTTCAGATTAAAAATCTAGATTGTGTGTTCTATTAAGTGATGAAATAATATACCATATCTCTATTTTATTATTTGGTGATCATTCTTTACTGTAGCGCGTATTACCAGCAGCAAGTTCTCCAAAAAACTTGTATACAGACAGTATCAGATCAGAAAAAAATCATTACAATGCATTAGAGCTCTATCTGCACTCTTACAATGATATAAACCCATCTCAGTCACTTAGTGACTAAGTCAGATGTTTACATTTACCAGCAGGTTCTAAAGCATAACATAGGCTAGAGATTCCTTGAAGAGTTTCAGACTACAGACAGCATCTTCATAAATTTTTTCATTGAGACTCAACCCTGCTTTCTGATCACACAGAAACCTTCTGGTTTTGGTGGCTGAATAACAGCCCTGAGGCAAGTACAACTGTTAACATTTGAAAGTGCTAGCTGGGAAATATTTAATGCATTTTTAGCTACTTCTAACACCATTACGCTGTTGGGGACAAAAAGAAAAAAACTCAACCAAATAAACAAACAAAAACAACAAACAAACAAAAAGAAAAAGTGGTAGATCCTATCCGATGAGCTAGCTCTTCCACAGACCTCCAGCAGACACTCCCCAGGACTTCGGTGATCTACAGACCACAGCTTGTCTGTCTACAGACCACTGCAATGCCTGAAATCTCACTGTTAGAGCAGCTAAATGTCCTTCACACCTGTATTTTTCTTTTTTCCAAGTAAGAGCTGTATCTGGCTTCAACTGCATGATAAAGAAAGATGTATAATTTTGACTAAGAGACATTTAACTAAACCACCAATATACTCTGTTAATTCAAAGCAGGAACAGGGAGAACATCTCCAAATCCAAAGAATGTATTATATCATCAACTCCTTGTTTTTATGTGGTTCCAAATCATCAAAAAGATTGTGTAAGAGCAGCCGATTCCCAATATAGATATCCTTTTCTTGGGCACTAAGTCATGCCAAGACCCTGGCTGAAATTTTACAAGCGTCTCAGATTGTACTTTAAATAATAGTTATTAGTCATAAGGATTGGCTACCTTTCTTTTCTTTGAAAAGAAGCTATAAATGTATCATCATTTATTCATTTCTGAAATCATCACATTGTTCTCCAAAGGAGTTGGGTTAAATTTACAAAATTTAGGAGCATATGTTGTGGGACGTGTAGCATGCCCCTACCACTAAACTCAAGTTTAAGAGAATGTGTCCCATCCCAGTCGGGAATTCAGTGAAAAGTATTTTCAGCCAGAAGTAAACACTCTTCTGCAAATTCCTGAAGGTGGGATTTCCTCCTTATTTATGTAAAGCAATTTATATCGTGAATAAAAATAATTTGATGATTACTTCTAGTCTTGCATTGGTGTACCAGTTCTAAGGTCCAGTCATTAGCTAGCACTCGAAGTTAATGAGGGCTATATGAACAGGGAGGAAGGAAACTTTCCCTGCCCCAGAGGGTTTGCAATGTAAACTCCTAATTTAAAGTTCATTAATTTTACACATCACCTTACATAACAATCACAATGCCATAAGAGAATGAACACATGCTTGTAATTAAAGCCATGGCTGTCTCATCCCATTGTATGAAAAATAGCTCTATCATAATGGTACTGAGTTCCTGCCAGAATAGCAGCTAATCATGGGAGAAAGATGATCTAACACTTACAGAACATGAAAATAGAAATGAAACGCTCTGGTTCCAGCCTATTTTCTCTAGACTTGTTGGGTGATCTCGTGCGTGCTACTTAAGCTTTCTGTCCCTCAATTTACCCATGTGCAGAACAGCAATAACAGTGTTTATCTGACTCAGAAATGTTTTGTAAGAATAAATTCATAAATCATTAAGTCTCTTACGTACTCTCAACACGCTTTCTATGTAGCACCCGTTTTAGACACTCTGAGAAGCACACATGGACTACTGATTTTAGCACCATAGTGCCTCTAAAAAGTAGAGTTCAGGGAATACGTGGCAGGAGCAAATAGATCTGTCATGGTCAAATCCTTTCTATTCCTGTAAAATTTGTATTTCATCTCTAATATGCAATAAGGATAAAGTTAATTAAAAGTTAAATTAATTTTGTAGTTTCTTGGTTTATAACAGTTTAGCAAATATGTGTTCAGAAACTCAGATCAAGATTTTCTACATAAAACTTGTGGAGTAACTCCTTTCATTCTTAATTTGTATACTGTTCTCATAAGAGATATCAAATTTTTTGGAAATGAAAAAGGTCACAATAATACCTTACAAGGAGAGAAATTCTGGTAAATGCTGCTGTGGGTGACTTTTCATCTTAAAAGAATGCAGGAATATTGCTCATTAGTCACAGCATCACTGTGTGCTTGTACCTAGCAGGAAATGCCAATACTAGATCATCAAGGTCAGTAGTCCCATTCATCGACAAAACCATTCATGATATGAGAATGAATGAAGTGTCTTGAAAGTCAGCAGTCTCTGATTCTCTGAGCAAGCTTCACAGTTCAGGACAGAGCCAGTCTATCAGTGGCATACTTTCGTCATGTAATCGTCTGTAAAGTCACGTCCCAATAGAGATAATGAGGTCCCATTCATGATTAGCCAAAGAAGTGCAGCAATTTAAGCTTGACTCTCTTCCGCTGGAAAATTAAGTGTTTGAAATTTGGACCTGATCCTACTTTCACTGAAGTCAATGATAAGACACTACCTGATTTCAAGGGCACAGCAGCAGGCTTTTTGCAGCACAGAGTTCACATAAAATTCACTTATCCTTCTCTCACAGAGTGAAAAGCAGGTCATGGGTCTGAAGTTTGGAGCAACAATGAGAAGGCTTTAGAAACTAAACGGGATGTAGCTGATTATTTTAGAACAAATTGAACTGAAGTACTAATGGCTTACCAAGCATTATTCTTATATGTTGCACAACTAGCACATGATGATGTCCAGAAATAGTGCAACACCTTACTTTGTTCAGTAAAAGGCTCAAGGGCTGATACTCTGTTCACTCTCACCAACATAAACCAGGAGGCAACCTCACTAAAGTAGTTGAATTACATAAGACTAAAAGTACTGAGAGTTCACTGCTCCAAACAGTGACAGGGAAGAAAGTGTCACCTATCCCCAGCACTGTCCATCTGAGTCAAGGGCCACCTCCACCAGTGGTGCTTGTGGAGAGCCCAGTCCCGGCAGGACCGCAGCAGTTCTCCTGTCGTACAGTCTGTGGTAGCTTTGCTCAGGGCAAAAAGAACTGCAGTGGAGGTTTTGAGATCAAATGGAGCTAATTAAAAGACCCCAAAGGAAGCCACAGGAATCATCAAGTACTTGAATTTTGCTGTGACACCGACTCACCTCGGTCAGACCCAGGCCAAGGTACAGGGCTATTCTGAGCCCATTTGTCTGGCCATAGAGAGCTGACACACGGATTGCAGTGAATATCCTGGAGATATGGTCTCTTTTTGACACTTGTCCTATCTCCCTGATAAACACAGCCGCCCTCAGCAGAGAGGCATTGACTGCTTCTGCCATCGGCTCCTAAATCCCAGCATTTAGTGCAGGGTATTCAGATGAGTTTTTCTCCAGTGCTTTAACACAGCTTACTCATATAAATTATTCAACCCATGGTGAAAATGCGTATTTCTCGGTCCAGTATTCAGCTCCCCTCCTTCTTAGCCACGTCACATTCCCCACTATGACACAGTGAAATGCTCTGTGCATTGCCCTGCTGTATCCCCCTCTTTCGGTCACCCAAGATCCTGACCCTACTTGCAGGGTGCTACCAGGAGTTACCCAGCTTGTCCAGGGGGATCACACAGCCCCTCATAATAGCATCCTGCTGTGAGTGGCAGAGGACACACAGTAAGGCTACAGATGACCATACAAGATCCCCTCCAGGACACCATATGACAGTAAGCCAGGGAGCATTGATCTAACACCAGGAACCAAAAACTGACCTATGAGCCAGACTCTGCAGCTGACAGAGCCATACCCTAGCCTGTTCAATGAGTGTTTCTACCTTCTGAACTTGGAGAGACACTGAAAGTATCGCTATACAGCCCTCTTACATTTTTTTACACAAAACCAGTATCATGTTCTAGCAAGACAGCCACAGTATTTCAAAACCAGTAGCATGTTCAGCAGAAGACCCTTAACTCATTCTTCCCTTTATGCACAGC
Source organism: Cephalopterus ornatus (assembly GCA_013396775.1). Taxonomy (NCBI): domain Eukaryota; kingdom Metazoa; phylum Chordata; class Aves; order Passeriformes; family Cotingidae; genus Cephalopterus; species Cephalopterus ornatus. Next base: position 254,642 of record VZRE01006242.1, on the reverse strand, counting down.
AAACACTTGCACTTCTATAGCTGGGGGCATCCTCTTTTATGTACAAAAGAGCTAAAATTACGATAAATGGTTCCTGCACAGAAATTTAGCATTCATTCTAATGAACAACTCTGCCTTGTAAAGTTAAGGGGTCTTTTACATCATGGTTAAACTGTTCACCAGTGGTATATCTTTAAGCAGTATTTTAGCTATTTTATAACTATCTGCAAGTCAGCATCTTACATGGCTCAAAAATTAACTAAATTGAAGACTTAAATTAAATCAATGCTCAGCAGAACTGTAGCCTTATTCTTGAATGCCAAGCCACACTACAGAAAACTTTGTTAGAAAGCAAAGAGAATGTTATTTTTCAACTAGAACATGTGTGTGCGTATAAAGAAAAACATTATTCACAGCTGAAGCTATCCATGAAATACGAATACAGAAAATCAGAAAATCTCATATGGTACTTTAGATTAGGAACAATAAACTTTGCATTTTTCTGTAAGACCTTACACCTGAGCAGCTTTAATTACATTACAATAATTAAGTCTGTCTGATAACATCACTGTGATATATGTCTTCATTTACAGATGGGTAAACTGAGACTGAAAGTGATTCTTTGTGCCAATTTGTGCCTCGCCCAATCAAAGAACAAAACAGCACAGAATTTATGATGTCCTGGCTTCCACTTCACTGGTCAAACTTTTACCAGATCGCATCTCATGCCAGCGGGACCTCATGCTAACAACCTCATTGTATCTGAGGGTGAGACTCAGAGCTTTCAACTCCATTATTGCAGTAACACTTCATCACTTGTATTCCTGCCTATTAGTTTAACATATACAACTATTTTTACAGCCAAAAAAAAAAAGTTTAGGAATTCACATATTTTTATTTTAATTATTGATTAAATTGTTTTCCAAGCACCTCATATAAAATACCATTGAAAGTCTTTCTCTCATTTGTCAAAAGTAAATTTATTCCTCTTTTATGTGGTACTGGATTATTTACTCTTCATTTTCCACATGGAACAAGCCCTGACTAGTAACTAGATGGCAGACATGACATGTCCATATCCCAGAAACCTGCTTATTTGACTTCATAGATGTGTTGAGGGTTTGGCTTTTTTCCTGACCTTGCACATGTGAGCTCCATCTTTCTGTAAATGCATCAGCCAGCCTGCCTGAGCTAGTCACAGGCGGGATTAGTAAAATTAGGCATCTGCAGATGTTAGACTACCAAAAGTGAATACCAGTGCTGTGTTTCAGGGCCTTTCATTTGGTGAAGGACTGTGGGACTTGGCAAGGTGCAGGGAGCTGGGATACTCCTGCACGATAGCTTATCTGCATGAAAAGGAATGGCAGGGTTTAGAGGAGTTAGCAGCAGCAAGGCTAATGAGAACAGAGCAGCCTGACCGTGGAAGTGTTGAGCAACCACAACTCCCATTTACTTCAGTGCTTTTGTAGATCAGATCCTCAAGGTTGTTTGCTTTTTGGAATAAGCCGGTTGTGGTCTATATTAGCTTGTTCTCTTGGCAACAGCGATCTACGCCATTTCTTGCTGGCTTTGGCCAGCCATGACCAGCACAGCTTCTGATCACAGACCATGTGACACAGTTATTTTTAGCATATCAAATTCACAGAAAGGCTAAATGCCCAGTTTTTGCAAAGTGATTGAAATGCTTGCTTCCTCTTGCTCAAAGCATTTGTCTCTCCAGGTCCAGTAAACTGCTCCTTTTGACAAACTACAACTCACCATCTTGCTACTGGGCAGACTGTGCTTGTGAAAAAAGAATCAGATAACAAAAGTATTAGAGGATTTGTTTATTTTATCACTTTGTTTATCTTTTCAGTGTCATTGCTCTGTCAAGAAATCAAAAGGTGAAGGGCTACATCACAATTACTCTTCACTTTGACTCACGCAAATCAAGAAAGATAGGTCAGTGATGACTGTCACGAGCTGCACTCACTGCCACTACTGTCCCTTGGAAGGAGTCTTGTTCATTTTTCCTCACTTCTGGCTACTCACCAGGAAAGGCCAATAAAGTGTGAATCTTCTTCAGGATGATCTGCATCAGTAGGAAAGAAAAGAAACTAAGCAACACAACACAGGGTTTTTCTCCTCTGACTTACAGAATGCTAAGTACTTTTTTCTCCATAGACTACTACTGCCCTACATCACTGCCACTGGTTTATCTGTTTTACTTTGTGAAAAGCTCATCCTGTACTAAACTGAATAGCTGACATATCATGTACTGCACAATTCATACACCCTCCCAAAGAACTTCCTTGCAGGCTTTTGGTAAGGTGAGAAAATAACCTGGCTAAAACAGTGAAACTGGGTTGATTTAAAAAAAAAAAAAAAACACAACTTGAATTTTCTAAAAAATTCCTGGAACTCATTGTGATGAGTTTAAAATTTTCTCCAAAAAATGAGACACAAGGGGATCTACCGAACCAAATCTATTTGCGTTGCTACTTGGCTATCCAACATGGGTACAGATGCCTTCTTTGATTTAAAAAATAGATGTAGGCATGGGGCTGCCCCACAACTACTTTATTGCAGAGCTTGTCCACCTCTTTCCATCCCTCTTTCCCCATTTTCTACGAATCTATACTCTCTGTCACTGTCAACTCCTCCCCTGCCTAGCTCTAAAAATGTAGCTCATAAAATATCCCGACCTTATCCATGGACCTGTACAACAACAAGGAAAACTCAGCTATCATTTGTCATACACATTGAACTTAGCTCAGAGCCTCACTAGATCCACATAGGGAGCTTCAAGGGTATTTGTTTGGGATAGGCTGTGAACCTATCCCAACCAAAGGTAACTCCCATTCACTGGCAGATGGAGAAGGTAACATTACTGGGTTCAGAAATACAACACAGCTTGTCATAACAAGTTGCTCTGGCAACATCTGTTAACAGCCCACAGAGCTATGTAGCATTTAAGCCAGATATAGCCATAATGTAGTTTTTTGCACTGAGCTGCAGCTATCTGTACCTTTCCCAGATGTAACATATTATTTGCTCCTGGCCTCAGAAAACCCCACCATTTTTTTAAAGGATCATTTGCATTTCTCTGGTATTAGGCTACAATGCCATGCCAGGTACATCTCAGTAACAGCCTTTTTGGAGATGTCAAGCTCAGAATTATACCAAATTCCTTCAGACAATCCTGATAACTCTCAGCCAGCAGCACAGTTTGGTCCAGACATCATTGCTTCTCAATCAATGGAGCTAATTGCTTACAGGAACTCCTCCCAGCTTCACCATCACTTCAAAACCTTAACAACATAGGATCCAGTTTCATATATTCTATCTAGTATTGGGGAAGCTGTCCTGGCACCAATGGGAAAGACTATAGAAAAATAATTTTGGCTTTTGAGTTCATAATTATAACCAGTTTGGTGTCTTGCAGCTGCTGATGGATTTGCACAGACCAACCTAGTCTCCTACAAGCAGTGAGGTTGTTTCAACATAAATACTCTACCACAAATATGGTATATAAAGAGGGGTAGATGATAGGGAAGGAGACAAGGACTCCTATTTTCTTGTGTACCATCAGCATCCTGTCACAAGTCACTATTTTTTTTTACTCTTAGAATTTTGTATGCTCAATGCATGAAAGAGGTGAGTGCAAAGACAATTTCCAGAGTGAAAATGACTTGAGAATATTTCTTTTGTGATAAGAGAGCCCTTCTGGGTGTCTACAGAGACAGAAGTCAAAAGAGGTTAATGCATGCCACAGCTGTGCCATACCCTTCCTCTGGCTCTTGTAAGCCTGGTGGGTTTTTCCACTGAAACAGCAAGGGATTTTCCTATCAGAAGGCAGTTGGTATCAGCAGATCTCCCAGCTTATCTAGATGTCGCATCTCTTGCAATTTAAATGCTACATCAGTGGTTATTAAGCCTGCATTGCAAAGAAATAAAACTAAGGAAAACATTCTGGAGGGTGCTCTGGATTCCATTAAAAGATTGAATTTCTCACTATATTACACTTTTTCCATATGGCTGAAACATGGAGCTGAATACACTCTTATACTGCTAGTGGTATAATCCCAGATGGTGACAAATGACCTCATTTCAACAGCAATGTATAGATCTTTATGACACCAATGCTTAGCCATGCTCTTGGGATATTCTCTCCAAACAATGAATGACTGGCAGATAACATAATGTTTAACTTCTGCCTTCACTTTTTTATGCAATTTATGGCTAACGCTGCAGAGCTACTCTTTTGTTAAGTACTCAGCCTTGTAACAGCGTACAGATGACATGAGATATTCCCTTAGCCGCCAGTGAAGGATCTCCTTTGGTCCGTGAAGGTCAACTGTGGTGCATGCAGTGTGTCACTATCTGTGTGCAAAGATATGCTCTGGCAGGGTAGAAGTGAGCTGATAACGTCTCACCCCTGCTTGGGCCCTTCAGCTGCCTCTTGGGGAAGTGTGAAAGGCTGCCAAGCTCAAGATGTGCTGCATCCTGCAATTTGGCTTTCCAGAGAAGAACAACCCCTCCCCCCAAACTCACCCACGCAGTTCTTTACCCCAAGAAGAGGTCATCACACAAAAAGTAGATAGGAGAGAAAGAGACTGCACACTTGACTATAACTGCAAAAGAGAGAAGTCTGGAGTCCTCTTGAGATGTTGTGTAAAGAGAAAGCAATCTGGGCTGACTCCATTTTTACAGAAAGACCTCTGTGCTTTTGTGGACTCCATGGCCTGCCAGATGGAGACTGCTCCAAGTAACACTGAGCTCTTATTGCCGCAGAAAACCAAGGAGAACTATAACCCCAAGAACTGCAGGTGTAGGAGGGAATACTAGCTCAGATGATGATTCATGTCAGCATCTGAATAAATAAGGTCAGACAGCCAGAGATTATTCCAGCGAAGGGGAGTTGATTTGTTTGGAGGGGCAGAAAGGAGGGGCTGTTTGTTTGTTTCGTATCATTATACTGAAACCCTGGCCTGCTCTGAGTTGTTTTGGGTTTTTTTCCCAAGAATTAGTATTCATTTATTTTAATTAAGACTTCAGTTCAACAAAACAGATAACTGGGTGTAGCCTACCTGAACTGGAACAGCTGAATCAAAAGCAGAAATCCTAAGGTTAGCATACACTGTGTACTATAATGTAGCCTTTATAGCCATATCTGCAACTGTTTTAAAGAAGACGTCTCTACTACAGACTATTAAAAATAAAAAAATACTTGCCTCAAAGGGATGAGAAAGGATTAATTAGTTAGTGCTCGTGCAGAGCTATGAAGATACAAACGTGCAACTCTGTTATTAGTAAGCAGAAGATGCCAACAGGAAGCAGCATTGTTAAGGGCACGAGGACTAACAATGGTTTTGTTCTCGCATTTGTAAATGATTCTTCTGCTATTGAAAGGTGTTGGCCTTTCAGCCTAGGAGACTGAGATTCTCTTTCTTCACCCAAAAGAGCCTTCATAGGCTGTGCATACTTTCTCACACTCCCTCACTAGTGTTACTCACTCTTAGCTTATAGATGCTAGACAGTAGCCCATTCTCCATAGCCCTTTTATTGCTTGGCCTCTGCTTCAGCTGCCAAGAGGGGTGCCATTTAGACTCATTGTTATGGTAGCTTTTATGATCTAGACATGGTGTCTAGGATTGGAGACTTCCTAGCAATTTTGCATATACTGCTGCACTGCCATCAGAAGAGAAGGACTCCTAGATGCCAAAACTGTGGGCAGAATTCAAAGCAGTGACCTACAGATGAAAGGCACCCCATCTGGGCCAGCTATGCCATCCAGCCCCTGAATGCCAGCTCTTCACTGAATGAAACTGTATTGTGATGTGATGCTCAGAAGGGAATAAAAGAAAAAGAACCAGTTTTAAAATATCTGTGGATAACAACTGTCTAAAGCTACAGCTACAGATATTCGGACCTTGCTTACCTGCACCATCCTGCCATCCAACTCCCCACCTCATGCCAAGGTGCTGGAGGGAGGTCTTGTTCTTATTTATGCAACACGAATACAAAATCAGAAACTTTCCACAGAAAGGTATGGTGCCTTAGCATGCTGGGGAAAATAGAGCAAGAACAGTTTCTAAGTTCAAGGGAAGAGAAGGATTAAAGAAATTGGAATAACGGTATCCAAGTATTTCCTCAAAAAACAGGATGACTGCAGACCTTTAAACCCAAAACACAGAGTGCAAAATATGCCACAGCAGAGCAAAGCATCTTTTTTCCCTATGTTTGATATATTCCTCAGTTAGACAAGCAAAATCCTTTTTCACCCTGTTGTCCTCAGCTCCTTTTTCACCCCCTTGTCCTTAGCTCATGCCACACATTTGACCCCTTCCCTCCCTTTTTGCAAACAGAGGCCAGATGAGGAAGGTGATTTTGTCGCCTGGAGTTAATTTATGCTGTTCACTGTGCTGTGCTGCTGTGCTGGGGTGGAATCTTTTCAGATGTTGGGATGACAGGAGAAAGAACAACGAAGCAGCAGAGTATGTGTGGCGGGTGGCCGAGTCATCCTATCACCACGTATTTGTGTAGTTTCTTTTAGTGCCATCCAATCTTTCCTTCTGTCCCTAAATGGCCTGTGTTGAAAATGTCCCTGCTTACAGTTGCTCAACTGGAATGAGGACAAATTGTTTGCAGTGGCCCCCTTCCAAATGCTTGTGCTGTAACTTTTGTCTTGACTAGTCTCTGGAGATATCTCTAGAGTGAGTTTCCTATGACTCGCTTGCACTACCCCTAAGTCATGTCAGATTTTCTTCTTCTAGTCTTTCAACTTTGTGGCAAAAATCTTGTTTAAAACACCCTCATTACAGAAAAAGCCAGAGCAGGCAGAGACTTAATGCTGTTATGTCACAAGTTCCCCAATGAATTAAAAGCGAGGGGGTTGGGTCTCGAGGCTGCCCAAGGTTACAAAGTGGTTCTAGCAGGCAAGGAGACCCACAAGCAGAAAAGTGATGGCCACACCAAGCAGCTTTGAGTTACTGAGTCCTGGTAGTGTTAGGACTGCATTGCCCTGCATACTACTACATCAGCCACTTTCATAGGTAGCAATGCCTGACCTCTTGGCTCTTCGGACTGCTTCAATTCAGCACTGAAGGGGTGGTGAAGGTGCTCTTCCCCCTCACATTCACATGTGAATTAGTCCAGGATGACACAGCAGCAAAAAAAAAAAAAAAAAAAAAAAAAAAAAAAGCATTAACACAGCCTGAAGAACTAAGCCAAGAAAGGAAGGGTTTATAGTTCCAAAAACCATTGGATGAAGTTTTGCACGTAGACTCATTAACAGACGTTACAGAAGAAAAGGTTCATTCCTCCCCTCTTAGATACACGACCTGTTAGATACACATGTATCAATAATATTTTCCAAGGATAAACTAAAAATTCAAAGGCCATTGTGTGCTTGTTTTTAATGGCTGTTAAATATTAGTTTTTCATCAAAATTACAATCTGCTTTTAGAAAAGAAATACAGAGTTAATGCTATGAAATGGTCTCTGTTGACACTACTAGGGCAGAAAATCAAGCCTGCGTAAAACAGGCTGTCTCTTAACACATTTTTCAGAAGATGATCTGAGCACCCTCAGAGTGAGGGAGAGTGAAGCCTGGAGATGAGACAGCCATGCTTCCTCGTGGAGCCTCTGGGCGTATAAGTGCCGTGATGGGGAGCAAATTGTGGGACCATCAGCCCTTCCTGCCCCTTGGCTGGAAGTATTCAGCCAGCACACAGACCTGTTGCACGTTTCCTGGGGAGGGACTTTTCCCTGCTCAGCTTTCCCAGGGTTCCCAAGTCATAGGGGAGCCCTCCTATGCAGCCCCTCTCAAAGCATCTCAGCACCTTTTCTTTTGTGCCATGAGAAATAGTAGTGGGGCGGGAAAGAAGAGCAATGAAGTTTAGTGAAGGCATCTCACGGTTACAGTCATGGGTTGTTCACTTTGCATATTGGGTCATGCATCACACTGCAATGGCATCTCCTGCTCTGTGTCTATTTTCTAGTCTCTTGATTCAGCAAAGTGAGATAACGTCCACTGCAGACATATTCCTGTATCTCTGAGATAACATTACCAGCTGAAAGTGGACACAGCATAGTTGGCCAAGACATTCCAGACACTAGGGCTTGCTCAGTGTTATGAGGCTTAGTAAACACAAGGATTATGTATGACTTTGCAATTGTTCTGGGGATTAAAACTCTTGCCACTGACACTCTTTTTTTCTTTATTTTTTCTTTTTTCTTTTCTTGTTTTTTAACACAACTGGTGTCATATTGTGCCTCTGCTTGCCGGTTAGCCAGCCAAATGCTTGCTTGCACTGCATTGGGATCTCACAAAACACTAAGACTACTTTGTTTTTCATTAGCACTAGAGGGGAAAAATAAATAGGCTGGGCTCATGGTTTATAATTGCATATGTAATTACCACTTTAAGACCACTATTAGCAATACAAATTAGCTCACTGCCCTTTATATCACCTCTGCAGTGCCTCTCAGAGCACACGTAAGCCTTCTCATTTTTTGTCCATCACGCAGCCAGATTCTAATCTCGGATGTGCTGGAAACAGTGTGATGTACCTCTAAAAATGATCTGCTCTGCTTGCAAACAGAGTGACCAATATTTGGAGCCATGCCTTGACATTCACCATACAGTTGGAAGCGAACCTGTCCAGGCCAGTCTTTGAGTCAAATCCAGCTGGTAAATGTTGTATAGGAGAGCAAATTTTTGTAGAGTTACTCCTGGTTTGCTTTGTTTTCAGCATCTCAACAGATCCATGGGAAGAAGTCTGCTGAAACCAGGAAGGCAGAGTCTTGGCATGGCTGATTTCTTCCATAGGGAAGATGACGAGCATATTGTCAATAAAATGCAGACGTTATTTACAATTCAACTTCTAAAAGCTGCCATAAAGTAGTGAATAGCAATGATTAAGTCCAAAGCCATTCTACTCTGTTTTGGTTACTATTTTATTCTCCCAGAGCTCACATTTTCAAAGAGACAAAGCAGAGATGCCCAGAGGAGAGGAAGTTTCATTCTAAGAAGCCATAAAAAGAAATGCATGGCCACAGATCGAGGGATAATTTTATGTCTCACATGTTTTCTGACCCTATGAAGAGCAGCTTTAAACTGTTCCTCTCCTCCTCAATTTTAGTGGAGGCTGTGGCAGACACCATAGTTTACGAAATAGAGGGTGGGCATGAATCCTGAAAAAGTAGATCCATAACAAAATCTTAGTCACTGAGGCCAGAAGGACCCCTTGCCTACCCTTCTGTCTGTGGCAGAATTGATCTAATTATTCTATAACTGTTCCTGCAGATGGGTGTCTGGCCTCGAATAACTCCGACAGTGAATGTCCAACGGTTCTTGGCAGCTTGTCCAATTGCCGAACAGTTCTTCTACAGTTTTGCCTAATATTTAACCTAAAACTTCCCTTCTGCTTCAGCCAATTATTATTTGTCCCATCTTTGTTGACTAATGAGAATAATTGATCCTTGTCCTCTTTATAAGATTCCTTTATGTTTCCCATTGTTATATTCCCCACACTTTACTTTTGCCTTTGAGCTAAAGGTGCCAAGTTATCTTAACCTTTCCTCTTAATCTGAATGCCAGACTTCTTACCATCTTTCTTCCACTCTAAATTCTTCAATTTGTCCACATTTTTTCATACAGAATTGAATGCAGTTACTCCAGTTATGCTTTAACCAGTGCCAAGCAGAGCGCAATAATTACTTCAGTAACCTTACTGACCCCATCTAATAACAAAGGCAAAATGCAGCATGTAATTAAAATCTAAAAAAATAACTATTTTTAAAAGCTAATTGCCTTAACAATCAGAACATTCTACAGCTCAGAGAACACACACTAAAGAATTTGAAGGTTATTGTTCATTCAAAACATCTTTTTCAATTATATTCCATATATTGTATTTTGAGCTATGTGCAGTCTTACTCCTATTAGGAATGGTCTGTGCTGCATCTCTCACACTCCCTCCCCATCTTTTTATTTCCTGCAGATTTAACTCCTAAAAACTCCATGGGGTCCTTTCTACACTAGGGATATTCACTAAGGATTTCCCACTGTTGTGAGCACTTCTCCAGCTCCACCAGTATGGCACAGCAGAGAACTCCCACTCATGCTTTTGATCCTTTAGTCTGTTACAATGTCTTCCAACTTCACTAATGTCAGTGGAGCAGAGCCAACAGTGAGGCATTTTTAGAAAGCTTCTTTTACAGGGACAAAGTTTTCATCTCCTTTGCCAAGTCCATGGTGTCCTACCTTGAATCCCCTTCTCTCTGTTGTCTGGCTGTTCTTTTAAAAGCCCCTCTGTCCCCTTCACATCAGCACTGTACATGCCCATCATGGTTTGTAACAGTACATACTCCTGCCTTTCAGTGGCTGTCTCTTCAGGAATAGAAATCCTTGTCACAACCAGCACAAATGATTCAACACTACTATCAGTCTGCTGACAACAGCCGTTCTTGGAAAATGGTTACATGAATTTCTGGAATCCCTAAAAATAAACAAATTTGGCTCCATTAACAGGAATGGCAAATTCAGACTGCAAACCCACTCGATTAAGCCAATGCATTTAATTAAATTGTTTTGCTATTATGCTGATAAGCAGAGATATGACTGTTGCTAGTAGATGTAATAGTTTCTATTCTTGTTGCCTCATAGCACCTTAATTAAATTACAATTGTTCTGTTGGAAAACATGTCTGTGAACACCTCCAGATAGATAACATAGGAAAACATTCCTAGCAATATAAAAATCAGGAATGTGATATTCCATGGTAGACAGGACAAAAAGGAATTGGGTTAAGATCACAGTAGGGAAGACTCAGATTTCATTTAAGAAAAACCTAACTGTGAATCATTGGAATATATAATCTGAATTTTCCCATATGGATTATCTTCTAGTACAGGTTAAATGAACAGCTGACAGGAACAACACAGTCGTAATTGGTCCTGCTTTGTTACACACCAATGATTGAGGTTCTGTTGAGGACCCTTCTTCACCTCTTTTTTTTGTATGGTTGCATTTTGCTTTAAATTTCTAAAAAATGAAGTAAATTCCTGCTCTCATTTACATGCATCTGAGCCTCTTATATTCTATAAAGTCTGTAAATTGACAAATGAGATCACAATTTGGCTTCCTATAAAAACACATTATAATATGCCAGCAATTGCTCCATAACAATGAAAAGAGCAAAGTACCTTGTTATATAGGTCTTGTCGCTCAACCAATACATACAAGGCAAAATAATCACTGGTTTTTATAGAGAGACCTCATCCAAGTGCATGTGTAAGACCTTCCCATATAGCTGAGTAAAGTAACACCTCCACACATTTCCACCTAGAGAAGAGGTACCTTTGGAGGCTGAATGAAATCAAATAGAAAAACCACATGCAAATTTATAGTGTGCAACCAAGCACTGGTTGTAGTCCAGGTAAACATGAACTTAGAAGACCTTGTACGTTTGCATGGTTCTTTGGTAGTTAGGTATTTTCTTCCTTCATTGTTTATTACAGTGCTCTGGATAGGGATTAAATTTAATAGCTCAGTATTTGTTTCTTTTCCACTTACCTTGAAATAAGATTTGTACACATATTTGTAACTAGATTAAAAACTCTCAAGTGGCTTTTTAAAAAATTCTTAGTGCTTGCAGAAGAGTTGGTCATGGCCTCTTACATACAAGTACTTCCCTGGACCCACATTAGGAACTGATCCCATCCCACATAAATAAAGCTTTACCCTCTTTGTCCAGAAGTAGAAAGGCACTTCTGCTCAAAATATGCCAGGACACGAAATCCTCATAGTATTCCACTAGCAAATTCTGTAATAAGACTCAATTTAAAGCCTATTCAGGTCAGTTAAAGGCTTGCCATCCACTCAGTGAGGTTTAGGACAGGCCCTTAACATACAGGTCTTAAGGACAGGAAAGCCTCCATATACATGATAGCTCTTAGGGACATCACCGAGGTCAGCAGAGGCTGATTGACTTCAGCAGATCACTGAGGTCAGCAGATGCTCAGTGTGACAAGAATTTTATGCTGATCCAAAGCTATAAGAGAAATAAGAAGGTGGGAAGACTGAAGAGAATGAGTCCTCCCCACATGTCATTCACCTGCAGGCTGTTCGTGCTGCAGCAACCAGAAAAGCCAAGCAGGTATCCCTACTCAGCCGTGCTGTGCTTTGGAAGTGACTAAAGAGGTCAGCACTCCCACATTGTGTAGATGTGATTGCATGATGTGGTTTTTATTTTTAAAATAAATTGAAGATTCCATACCCTAATTCACGTAAAAGCTAACAAAATATGGTGTTATTTTAATGTTGTACAAATCAATATCATAAAAATAGGTAAATATTTCCCTTGGCAAGAAAACATCAAATATCTCATTCTTGTAACACGCAAGTGTTATATTTGCACCGTGTAAACTGTCCCACATTACCATAATGTTGGTAGCATGAAAATTTTTTATCTGCCATGTCTTAAACAAAGCTTGACTTACTGTCTGCAGTGCCCTTAAGCTATATGCCACAGTCTTCACTAGATTGAAACAAAACACATAGAGCAGCTAGCAGTAACCACATTAAGGTTTAATGCTTATAAACACAGAAGGTTTAACACTTGGCAAGCCAAAATTCCCCTATGACCTGAAGACATGCCGATCATGACCTGAGAATTAAGCGCTGTGTTAAGCAGTCAAGCTGTCTCCCTGAAGAAAAGACAAAAATAGCCAAAGACTAGCTGAGCCATTGGGTCAGCATATGTCAGGTGCGACCAGGCCCAATTCAGAGTCGATCTGTAGCCATGTGGGGCCAAGCCTGACCTAGTCCAGCCTTTCCAGGCAGGGCTTCCTAAGTAGAAGGATTTTCAGAGGCACTCAACACCCGTTGTCCCCACTGACCCCCAGGGAAGAGGAGCACTTAAGCTATCATGCAACCAAGTCTCAACAGAAAGCTTCCGGTATTAACTGGAGGGGGAGAGACAAAGTGAAATTACTTTCCCCTGTGTATTCCTAACCATGAAGATGCCCTCTTGCCTGCCCTGTCTCCTTCCAAGGGCTTCTTCTAAAAACAAGTGCCACAGTCTTGAAAAGCCTGGGGATAGAGGGAGAAAGAGAGGAAAGGGGAAATTTAAATGTGCAACAAAGGGTTTGAACTAAATGATTAAAGATAGATAGGTCAGTCTTTGTTTAAAAAAAAAGGTCTTTGTTTAAAAAAAGTGCAAGGCAGAGAAGTTGGTTTGGGAAAGATGAAGGTCAGCAGAGCAACAGGTCCAAACATCACAGATGAAGAGAAGGAATGCAGTAAGAAGAGGGGACTGTTGAACAGCTGCCTGGGGGAGCTTAAAAGGGATGCTCACCATGCTCAAAAGACTCTAATTTTGCCATAGTACATCTGCTTGTGCCAGATTACCACACAGAAAAATCTCAGTGATATGAGACTGACCTGATTATCATGGTTTTACTTATCTTGCTTTTTTTCACTGCAAACTGTGTTTAGCTTGTAAATACACAAGTTTTCTATTCTCAAGTATTTATTGCATTCCTTACAAGTTATTTTTGAGAGTTGATCAATATGAAGCTTATCCCTGAAGTTACTATACAATTCCTGTTGGATTAAAGTTGGACATTTCTCTGTTTGTTGGTAAATTGCCAAATGCTGTTACAAGTAACACTTAATTGTAATAAAATTTTATTCAGGGTCCAAAGGTGCTCATTACAGAGAGATGAGTACATATATATATATATATATATATATACACACACACATTAATTAAGGCAACAAAAGAATCCCATGCTGCATAAGGCCTACTCAAAAGGCAGAATTTCCAATCTGGAGGGAATCCTGTTATTTCAACTTTCATTTCTATCCTAAAACAGGCCAAGAAATCAAAACATCAATGAAATAAATTGGTGGAACTCAAATATCAGCATAATTTAGGTTTGAAAATGTCTATCGACAAAATGCTGATGCTTCCAATTGAAAATGTAATGGTCCCAGGCTGAAAAGTCCTGGAATATGATCCTCTTCCCACATGGATAGAAATCAAGAATATTCTTCTAGAAATCCATGAAGTTACGTTGGTGGAAGCCTTCACATGGGTCATAAAAAATACTTAGAATTACAAGCATTTGATAAAGCCAAGTGCTTTGGAAAGCTTTACACTTTCAAGCTTCAGGGTATAAAGCAACCTAGGAATTGGGAGGAAAACTTCATGGCTCATCCCCATGGCTGCAATGATGGAGGCCAGGCAGTCACACTGCCCCACGTGGGCGATGGGGAGCACAGCTCAGCCTGAATGCAGCAACATCTATATTCTCTTTGTTTAACAAATCCTGGGGCTAGTGCATATGACTTGTGAATGGCAGTGTCCAAACTGTCTGCTGGGCTTCCCAAGCCGCTAATAGACACAGGGAGGAGGCAGCAGCCTGCTCTGCAGTGGGAAATACTGGCTGTCAGAGGCAGCCAGGCAAGCTCTGGCAACATACTCCCGAGGAAAGTGGAGACAAACTGTCTGCCCAGCACTCTGAATGCAGAAGTCTTGGACCCATGAGCAAAGAAACTCTCTTCAGATGCTTGACTCCTCTCCAGGGTTCAGGAAATTAGAATTTAGATATATTCATTGTGAGGGATACAAGGTGTCACTGAAGAAACACGCTATTCTGCTATCAACTGCTCCTTTTAGTGAAGACAACTCGAAACAACTCCTCCTGTCTGGGTCTTTCCTGTCTGTTTTTTTTTAAACAAGATTCTTTCAAAAGGCCATAGCCTTCAGACCACAAGTTAATCTTTAGCCAGCTGCTTAATTTTTCTGAAAAACCTGGTACTGACCATTATTGGAAGGTGTCACTTTGGGGAAAAAAAACGCGGACATTCCCACACAAAGCTCGTTCTGCGAAGGACCTGGAGACAGCTTAAGCTCTGCATGAGGCAGACATCTCTCTGCATCACCAGAGAGCCAATGCCAGCAAAATTGCCAGCTGACTTCCGATAAAAAAACCCAGAAACGGAAGCTGAGTGCTGGCATCTTTCTAAGAGCAGGCCAAAGTGTGTAAGGACATTTCCACCACCTTCTCTGAAGGTGGTCCCCATGTCTGGAGCAGCAGAATTACAGTGATGGGAAGCTGTGGTGTGGTTACCATCAGGCTTCAAATCTAGCATGCAGTAAATACTATAAACCTCATAGAGTTCAGAGCTGAACATCCAAATTCAGTACGTTCATTTGTCCCAAATCTAGTGAGTTTAATCTCTGAACATGACTACAGCTTGTGTTTGTAGAAACCGGTTAGGAAAAGAAACAAGAGTGCCTTATATCTGCAGGCACTTATTTATGGTTCAGCATTTTTAAAATTTTGAGATCACCATCTGATAGTGTGTCATGCAGTCATGTTCTAAGGATTAGACCACAAGGCAAAAAAAAAAAGACCTAAGGAAGTGAATGGCCCAAACTTAAATTTGAGAATTTTTATAGGTATTTAAAAAAATTAAAATCCTATTGCAAAAGAAGAAAAATTGTTTTTTCCAGAGAAACTAAGGTCACAGTCCAAGAAAGAATTCAGAATACACTGAACCAAGAGGTTTCTTGATAACTTCAGAACCAATCTGACAAAAGCAGGTTGATTTGTCCCCAATTATTTATATTTAATTAGGGGCAAATAATTTCAAAGACAAATTCAGTCACCATTTGAGTGAGACAATTCAAAGGAAGGGTCAGTCAAAAAGCTTCCCATGGAGTGACCTGCATTGTTCATTCCTGACTCATTCCCTGACTCCACCCCAGCAGTCAACCTCCCAAACTAACTCCATCCTACAGTCTTCTCTAGCCTCCACAGTGATTTCATAAAGTCGAGCATAATAGAAGTGCAACAAAACTGACCTTCAAGTCATTGAACCTCACACAAAATATAGGCAGCTTTTTCCACGTAATTCTACCAAAATTTTCCAAGTCTCAGGCTAGGGCCTTGGCCATCAGATTATTTCTCCTGCCCAGCACTAAGAAACAGCAGCTATTTCAGAATTATTGAGAAAGCTGGAAAATCTGGAATGAATGAAATAACTTGTAATCAGGACAAAAAGGGAAAAAACCCTCATCTTCAGAAATCAGCTGAATTGAGCCAAAATTCAAGACAACTGTATTTACTGAGGAAAAAAGGAAAGCCTGATCTAATCTCTCACCCAAAACCCAACCACAGTGTCTGGACTCAGCAGGGTCAGGTTATTTTCCCATAGTATCACAACCACAACTAGAAATAGTCAGAAGAAGCAACTGTCAAAAAAAGCCAGTCATTTCATTAAGTTTCCAATACATGTCCCTGATCAAAGTGACAGTTACACTTCAGTAAAGTCTTTTGATCTTGTTGATGCTCAGCTGAATGGAATCATCACATCTTCAGAGCCGTGCACAATGAAAACATAAATTCTGACTGCTCATTGCTGAAAAGATTGCTTTGCTATTTTTATTCTGGTTGTTTTTCTCTTTAAGAGAAAAGCTGAATTCTCTCTGTCAAAAGCAACAGAAGGGTTGTTTAAAGGTATGGCAAGATACACATTCATTTAATGGAATACATACAAGAGTCTTTACAATAACTTGATGAGTTCCAGAAGTAGACTCAATACTGTAGAGCAAAGTCAATCGTGCTGGTAGATACATTATGCCAAAAATGCAGAACTGTTTCAGAGGTAGATTTCAAGAAATAAAAAAAAATCTCACCAAAAACACAAGGGAAGGGAAAAATATGAGGTGTGCATGGAGCAAATGGAGACAGCATTAGAGAATAAATGCAACACAAACCAGCTAATGGTTTAGGAAAAATTGGGAAAAATCGCAATTAGTCTTGTGCTGAAGTCTCTCAGCCAGCAGTTCCTGAGCTGTGATGTACAAACCATCCCTGGCCAAGAAATCTTTGGTGGCTGACCACTGTCAACTGCCTGAGCATTGTCTTTCTTGTCCCAGATGTTACATAACACTGAAGATGCTGTTAATGGGTGTCAGACTAAACCAAGTCAGTGCTATCATTGCTACAGAGGCACTTACAGAGCTGCACATGGGAAATGAACCAGATCAAAGGGCAGAGAGCAAAAATTTATTTCACCTCTCTCTCTGTACAGAGATACAGAGTAGTCCACGTTAAAAAATCAAAACCTTCTTTTCCTGTTTAAAAATTTGCACCAGCCAGGTTGAGTGGTCAACAGTAGAACAAACCACAGCTGATATATCAGTCAATACAATGTTTAAAAGAATTCACAAAGGAAAAAAGTAATTTTGACTCTTGACTTAAAGAAATTCCTGGCAAAGGAAGAAACTACGCTCAACTCCCAAATAACCAAACATCCATCCACTGCATGTGGAAATTATTCTGCCACCATTTTACTATTCCAGCAGAGGTGGTGCATGGCCCTTTCGAAGCTTTGGCTCTTTTCAAAGGCTGTTATTTTAAACGTTTTAATACTGGGAACTGCATGGAGCTGGCAATTACAGAATTAGAGTGCAGAGTGGAGAATGTCACTTTGTAATCATTTCACTCAGTTCATTTCCTTTTCAAGCGCAATAGAAAGCAGATGGAGCAGGGAGGGCCAACATGCCACAGAAGAACTCCCCAGGCCTTGGCCAGCACTCCCTTCCCCAGGTCTTACAGAAGGGTCACCAAATCCCCATGGAGTTATTATTCTTTAGGAAAACCACATAGCAGAACTCAGCCAGGATCTTTGGAGCAAGTTCCTTCGCTCCTAGGTTTGTGTTAAGCATCAAATGTTAGACTAAATTGCTAACAAGGTCAACAGGGACACTAAGTTCACAACAGAAGAGCAGAGCAGGGAAGCGAGAGAGAGGCCAGTGGCGCACTGCAGGAAGATTAAGTGTTTTGCAAAAGAGAAGCCTTGATAGAGCAAAAGAGGCCTCCAAAGAGTTGTCCAATATGAAAGAAAGGCTGTTACCAAAAGAAAGCTTTCCCATATGCAGCAAGAGTTGTACAAGGAATTGTAATCCTGACTTGCAGCAAAGACACACTGAGATCAGGAGAACGAAAATAAGTGAAGTGCAAGGCGAGTGAAGCATTGCAGCCTCAGTTTATGGTTGATGGTGCATCACTGGAGGTGTCAGGGAAGAGTTACAGGAATTTCTCCTAGGGAACATCTAGTTAAGTGTGATCTTGCCTCAGAGCAAGGGGATGACTTCCAGGGATGCTCTCCTGCACAACATCTCTCGGATAATTTAATAAATTCTCTTATAGCTTATTTCTTATGTTTCTCATATAGAGAAAGAGGGATTCCCCAGAGGAGAGTAATGTACAATAAGAGAAACAGATTCAACTGTTGGAGTTGCAATAGGATCTAACAGAGACACTAGAACTTAGGAAGTCTAAATCCATTCCCTATTAGTGTAACAGGACAGATATTCCTCTCTCAGTGTCACTAATGCAGAGAGCACAAGTCTTACTGGCCAGGGTTACTTGCACCAGAGTGAGCCTCAACCTCTGAATCGCCCCATGCGCAGCTCCAGTTTGACCCATGCATCAAGTTCAGCTCCTCTTTGCTCCAAATCACTGCCAAGCACATTAAAGGTGGGCCATGCTCTAAGCTTTCTGGTATCCATTGTCCAATGTGCAGGCAGCAGCAGCACCACCACTGTTCCCACTTGTTTCACCTCTGCTGAGCAAGTTGTTCGTGCTCATCCTTAGAGACCTTGCTGCTATTTCGCATCTAACAAAAGATCTGCCTTCTTCAAAACACTCTGTTTGGTCAAGGCATTGTGTCAGATGGACAGACTTGTTTGGATGGACCTCCAAGGCATAGACAAGACTGATGCCAAAGATAAGGGCAGCTATCCCAGGTTGATGGAACCAACATGGGACACAGTGTCGCATCTGCTTTTTGTGTCAGTCTCTTCATGCTCACTGGAGGTGAGGTCTAAAGACCATTCTTCCCTGGAAGAGCTTGTTCTTTCTATCTAGGATCATCCCTGATGGAGGCAACATCAGACCAACTTCAGGGCTTCCTGCAGTTCCTCTTCTAGAAACCTGTAGTGAAAGAGAAAACTTCTGCAATTGTCTTAGAGAGTTTTACTACTCGAAGTTCTCACCAGCTGCTGACAACCAGTTTAAGGGTGGCTGTTACCAGTCATGGGCAGGATTGTGATAGAGGTCTGTGTGATTTTTCCAGCTGGTCTGCTCATGCAATATGTCCACTGAAAATACCAGCAGGCGGATACAAGTGCTTGTCCAATGTGCATATCCAATGTGGATATCTCCAGATATCCAAACAAACTAATGAAACTCCTTAGTGTGTTCCAGAAACACCTCAAACAAAGAGATTTCCACTCTTCCCATTTCTGAGCCCTAAAGAGAAGGCTCAGAGACAACCAGCAACTACTCCAGACACCTGCAAAAGAGCAGCTATTTGAAATGCTGCTCTGTGCCACGGGAGCTAGGGTTCTCTTCCTATCTCAGATATTGGCAACATAACACTGTTCGGCACGTGGGCAAACTCTACTTACAATCTCCTACAGAGATTCGGGCATTGTATCAATACAAGGATGTGTCTGGCTGCCTGCGAGCTCTCAACAGAGCATGTGTTCGGCTAGTTGACCTCAACATGACAAATCTGGGGCGACAGGCTGGACAGGTCATTGCGGCCTCTTGCATAACCCGTTCCAGGCCACCAGTAAGCCACCCATAAGGCAGGTCACCAATAAATCATTCTGGCAGTCTCTGTCTTTCTCTCCTCTCCCCACACACCCCTCAGAGGCAGTGTCTCTTTCCAGCACCACTGCCAGTCACACAGCATGTACAGAGGTTTCTTTCCACTTCTGTTCCAGCCACCAGGAGCTTCAGTCCCTCTTCAGATTAGGGAAGTAGCCCCAAGATTACTAAGTATACTTTTATGTCTCCAGATCCCTAAATCAACACCATAGCTATTGCTCCCTCACTTCTTTTCTGCCTACTCATCTCCTTTGAAGTGTATCTCCGTGTTCTCCCTCTCTTTTTTTAATCATCACTATAAACAACTATGCAGAAGCCCTGGCCATTGAGTCAGAAATCTAGGGTGGGCCTGGATGGGAATGGCTGGCAGAGGGAGAGAGGTGGAAGGTGTCCCCCCGTGAGCTGGGCCTGCAAGGGTGTGAGCCAAGAGACCGGACTGTTGGACAGGGAGTTGATGCATTAGGCTAACACTATCTCAGTCAAATAAACTCCCTCTCTGCTTGTCATGCTAGGTTATTCCCACCTCTCCTGCCTCTCCAAGGGATGGAGCTCATGGGAGAAAATGTACTCTCTCAAACATCACTTTAAGGAGCCACTGAGAATAGTCTGTGTTGGGTGCAAGAAATCAAAGTAGGCATTTCCTTCCTCACTGTGCTTCAGAAGAAGTTCCAGGAGACAACCCTGCTCTTGCATTTTGCTTTAAGGGAATCAATTGATTCAAAAGGGAGTTTAAAAGCAATCTGGCAAAAGGACATACGACATAAGCAGTCAGTGTAGTTTCACCCTCCCTCCACTGCCTCATCAAAATTAACATGACCTTCTTGATGAGGAAGAATGGTGAAAAAGGTTAAAATGAGGCAGGAAGGTATTTGAACTCTAGGAGAAATATTAAAAATCTTTATTCCAAAACACTAATATGCATTAAGAAGCACAGACAATAATTACATGTTTTTTTCACCGAGTTATTTAAACATGAACAGAGTGCTTGGCAAATTAACATAAAGAACAATACTGCTCTGGTAACTCAAATGATAATGGGACCTAATAGGATTTCCCTATCCCTAATTCTGTTGAATCCAAGTAAGGCTGGTTTGAAAATTGTAAATGTGCAGTAGGTGGCTTCCAAGATAATAAAAAGCATGTCTATTCTTTGTAAAACAAGCTTTGAGGATGTGACAACACATGAAAAATTCCTTCAGCTGTGCCTCTGCTCAGCATGGTTTGGGTGAGCTTAGGCTGCCCTAGTGGCAGATTTGTCATATCTTGCTTCATTTCCATATGCATTCTGCTCCTGTGGCTTTCTTGGCAGCTCCCTCTCTGCTGGTACTGCACCCCACTGCATCCACACACACAGAGCAAGTTCCTGGACTGATGAACTTGGAGAGAACAGGCATCACTGTCAGGAGGCACTGGAAGAAATGTTCCTGCCTGGGGCAGCTCATGAGCTTGATCTCAGCAGGCTGCACAGTGTTTGAGACAGGCATGCAGGGAGGACAGAGAGGAATGGGCAAGTGAAAAGTAAGTAAGAAGTAAGGGAAAAGCTCAGCCAGCAGAGACACGGCTCAGCTAAGTCTGCTGAAAATTCCTCAGACAATTAGAAAAACATCAAGATTCACAGCAGCAAAGGAACACATGTGCTAGCAGGGACATGCACGTGTGAAGGGCATGATACACAGGTGTACCTGTGGGGAGGCCTCAAATGTGTGAGTACACTTGTCTGAACAGCAATAACCTCCTAGTTCCATTTTAATGCCATATCAAAAGCAAAGCAGGTGATGGAATACATGGGTCTGTGTGTGGGAACCAGCATAACAGAATGAATCTGCACAGGCTCACTGCAACTCCTCACATCCAAAGAAGGTATTAGATTGGACAGATAGATGCAAGTTTAGAAATACAACAGACAAGAAGCACTGAACAGTTCTCAGCAAAATCCACTCATGTAAAATGCCAGCATCCTGGACTAAATACCTTTGTTAGAAGTGATTGAATCCCTAACAGCTGTAACAAAATTACTTCACTTGTGATCGTTACTGGTGAATAAGCAAAATTATCTTGCTATTGTTGCTATTTATAGCAGCACCCATAACACTAGCTGCTTTCCAAACAGATTTCTCTCCAGTGAGCCTGCGACAACTGTCATGTGCATGCGGACATAAAATTATTGTCTTCTGTAGTACAAGTTGCTCACTTGGCTCAAAATTCACTTAGACTCACTCGGGCTTCGAAGTTCAAAAGCACAATGGTGGGTGAAACTGGAGTTAAACAACTCAAAGACTGTAACTGCATAAGGGATAGAAGAGCAATTCCCTCACTGCAAGCACCATTTATCCTCTGAACAATAAGATTTTTAATGTTGAAAAGCATGTTTGATTTTAAATTCATACTTAAATTCATAAGAAAACACTGTGGCACTCTATGTTTGAACTAACAATTTTGTTTCCTTTTATCACTGTTACAATTTTTATTGACAGTAAAATCATCAAATACTTCTGGGAATAAAAAGTAATAAGTGAAAGCTTAGAGATTTAGAGAATAATATTCCAGGAATTTTGCCTCAAATAACCAGGTCTTTTATTTTTGTTGGTGCACTTGTATGCATGAGAAAAAACAGTGGTGTTCTGTCAAATAAAAAGAAACATCTTTCTCATTAGAACTGTGTTTATCACGCTTTCAAATGTTCTACAAACCAATGCCCCTATTTGTCACTGTAATTCAATATAATAAAAGCTGTCAAAACTGCTCACTTTGCTCGCTAGAGACAAATTTGCTGAAGTTTTGCAGCACAAGCCAAATAACACAGCACCAGATCCTCCAGCTTTTATTTCACTCTGCTCTGGCCAGTATTCATACTGGTTTCTGTGCGATTTTTGCAAAAGTAAGGGCTGAAAGTTTCAGTTTTGAAAATGAGACTTTTTTAGAAATAAACAGTCACAGAAATCCCATTTACAAAGCATGTTGGGTGACTGGAACAGTAACTGCTTGTGAGTTCTAGCTCTGAAATACCAAGCTTATTTCCTTCAGATTATTGCAAAATACACACTAAGTACATCCTTGATGAAACTCCCTCGAGGTCCATGAGGTCACCCCCAGGATTAAACGCTGCCTGACCTTTTGCATACAGAGCTCAGAAGCACTGTATTTTGACGCCTACTACGCCTTCAGAGATGTTAGTCTGTTCCACTAAAAACACAGATTATAGATCTCATCCCTCATGGGAAGAGCTTTGATGAAGCAACTCTCTGTTACTACCTTGTCCAGAGACTCTCCAGGACCACACTGTGTCCTTCTGGCAATAGACAAAATAGATAGAGCTATCACTCAAGGGCAGCCTTGAGTAGTGGCTGCATTTTCCATGGTTCAAAACAGATGTTTTAATGCATTAAATAAAGAAAATACACCGAGAGCTTTGTGTTGGGAATTGGTAGAGTGGCAGGCCATGTGAAAAGCGGCTGGGACAGTGGTTAAGGCAAAGGATTAGAGTCAGATGCTCTTTTTAGTCTTCCCCACACTACTGACTTGTCCTGAGATTTGGAGAAGACTTTTATGGTAAAATCTATAATTTAGAGCCCTTCTGAATTGTCTTTTTGCATCTGTGCAGACTGTAGCAGTTTATCATGTGAAAACACTTTTACGGGCTCTGATAAAAGCTGCTAACTATTAACAGCTGTAGTGACCAGCAAATGCTTTTTTACCTCTTTTTGAACATGTGCCCAAAGACTGTTTGGTGAAGATGTGTTCCACACCTGTAGAGAAACAGATTTCTGTGTACACAGAAGACCAGAGAACATGAAAAACAAAATTATATCTATTATGACTGAAGCTCCTCTGACTGAATCCTTTATTGCAGCTGCGCGGACAGATCCCTCCCTGAGTTTTTACTCCAGCCATTATTCCTAACTTGGCATCCAAAAGTCAGCCTTGGCTTCCAACCTGGAAAAAAAAAAAATCAGTTTTAGGCTAACACACAGTAGCCTCCGTTAAACATTCAGGGTATTGTGTATGTGATAAAGGGTTGAATAAAACAGTGGCAAAAATCTGTTATCTTCCAAGGCTCAGGAAAATAAACCACAAAGACAATCCAACAAAGTCCTCTTTGTTCCTGAATAGAATCAACAAAATGAAAGGAATCTGGTAGAAGAGAGAAGGCAAGAAAGAGGTCTGCTGCAGGGAGCAAGTACAGACAGAATCACTCTTTGCCGGTTCCTCTGACAGAGCAAGTGCATGATTATCACATGAGCCTCACAAAGACTGGAATTAAAGGGGCTGACTCGGCTGTCACATCGCTTAAGCTGCACTGAGGTCAAAGGAGTTCGGACTAACCGAGGTCAACCACACACAGCCAGGGAAGTAGGGGTCTCTTTTTCTAACAACAATTGCTCAGGTTGATAAAAATAGATACCTAGAGCCCATGATGGCTTGTACATGAATGTATAATCTGGTGTCCCTTTACACCAGGTCCCCACAAAGTATATAATCAATAGTGCTCTGAAAAGAATAGAACCACAATGAAGGTGGTCAGGTGGTCACTAGAAACAAATGTAAAGGGCAAAACACACAAGAGAAGTCATCATCTGTGCTACCTGCTAAAAGACCAAGGGGAAAAATATTAAGTCTGACATAAGGGCACACAAGTATGGTAAAATCCAAATGCAAACAAGTGTCAATGGCATGGCCATAGGGGAGCCTGCTATTTGCGGGTCTCCACATGTCTTCTGCATATTGTTTTGTGAATCGTGTCCCCAATAGAGACTTCTCCTTGCAGATTTCCAGTGATGCCGGGGCTACTGGTAAATGTCTCTGTGCTAAAAATAGTACCTATTCTCTCTCATGCCCTCTGTCCCCTTTCAGCTTCCACTTCACATGATTCAGCTCCAAGAGAGGGGCACTGACCTTGTCTCACTAGGAATATCAAACATCTCCACAGCTTTGATGAACCTTTTCATGAGAATGGAAAAAGGAGAAATGTACACATCAACTGTGTAATCATGTGCTGGATGGGTCTGGATACATCCTGAGATTTGTGTTTAAAAGCAAAACCGATATACATCTGCCTTGATATGCAAGCACAGAAAAGCACCTTTTGTTTCTGTGTGGTTTTGTGGGTTTTTTTCTGGAGGCTCCAGTAGCATTTGGACTGGGTCCAAAGAAAAATCTACTAATTTTGTCATAGACATAGAACTATATCATGTTTTCCATTTTCATCATTTTTGCATATTAACCACGCTTAGGATGCTAGTGGGCTTGTTGCTCCACAATATGGATTAAGTAATTGTCTCTGCTCAACACACTCACATTCACCTTTGAATCCTGATTTGTGAATCAGGATTTTCCATCTCGATGTTAGTTGTGGCAACGTGCCAAATTTTTAAAATACTTTCTACAAATAAAGTCTGAGTCCCCTTCATTCCTCAAGTCATAACACTGGGGCGTCCTGGTAAACAAACTAGATCTACTGTGACACCAATAGAGTGAACAGAACCAGGTTTTCAAACATCCCTCTGACATGTCTATTTGTGGACAGGAAACTTGCTAAAACAAATCCTGAGAGCAAGACAAAGAGGGCAAACTGCATGACCTGCAGGGGATCTTCGCAGATGTGCTCAAGCTGATAGTGCAGGATGAACCTGAGAAAACAAGTCCTTGGGTAAGCTCAGTTCCTCTTTACAACCTGAATGTTAACGATTATGTGTTTACCTGTCCTTGAGGAAAGAGCCCCTGTTGTGGCTTATCAAACCCAGAGGGATTTCCAGCGTCCTCAGGGAGGTCTGGGTCAGAAGTTAAACTGATAACTCCAAACGAACTATTTGTGCTTTATCATTTGACAGACTTTAGACTGGAAATACTGTTCAGTGTCCAGTGCTGTAGTAGCAGAGAACTGCAGGTCTTTTTTCATTTCTGTTCTTTTATCCAGTTCTACTGCACATTTTCTGCTCTTTTGCAAGGCTTGAGATAATGTTGGTGCTGTGCTCCCTAGGTCAGAATCACCTTACAGAAGAGTATGCCAATGCCTGTTGTTAAGGGGGGTGTGTATGTGTTTAGGCCAGGAGAAGGACAACTATCTCCACTGATGCTGCCTTACAGGATCCTCAAGGAAGCCACACAGAATGAACCGCCAAAGCCAGTACCTTCAGTGCTAGTGAAGGGAATGGGTGAATCCTTGGACCACGGAATTCGGACTTTCTGACACAGCTGGCACACCAATTGAGAAGAGGATGAAAAACAGGCATTCCAATCTTGTGCATCCTGGGCAAGGTGAGGGTTTTGTGCTCAGGAACCTGGAAGTGTTCACTCCTGACCTGCTGGACACTGAGAACGCTGTGATTCACCGAACAGTAGGACTCTCACTTGAGCATTCTCAACTGAAAATGTTCTGGTTTTGCCTATAAGGAAGTTTATTCTTGTATCTCCAAAGTGATGGGAAGTAATGCCAATTTCTCTTTCTGTGTTGTCACCAACTCCTCAACTCAGCACGTCTTGCTGGTAACTTATCCATCCATTGCAATAAACCAGCCTTGGTCTTTCACACCATGTTAAAGAAAATAACCAACAGAGTACTTAAACCAGGCTTGGCTTGACTGCAGATTTCAATTGAGTTCAGCAGTAAAAGGAAACCCTAGTAGTACTACTTCCCCAGAGCTAGCCTTGCTCAACGCTTAGTGTTAAGATAAATTATGTTCTTCAGTATGTAGAATGAAATAAGAGTAGCTGTCACAGCAGGATGAATTTGTTGAACATTACTTACATCAGGCAGCAAAACTTTGTTCCCATAGAAGGAAAAATTTTGAAAATAGATAACGAAGCTGATATTGGAGATGTATCACATGGGGCCAAAATTCATGATCTATGCAGACTCAGTGCAAAGTGTATCATTTTCTCTAGCAGCCCTTAAAAGAGACTTTGACAGAACTATTCTTTTCTTCTGAATGATGTATAAACAAATTCACTTCTACAACTTCATTTCCAGTCATCTCTGTTCATTGTTCTTCTATTGCAAGTATTCCTTGGCATGGTTTAAAAACTACTGAAGTATTTAATAGCAGTTTAAAAGTAACAGCTATTACTACTTAGACTAGACATAAATAGAAGACAACTAAATGGGTCATTACCTTTACAAGTAAAGTGTTTATTGAGGAGGATTTGAGAGAAATGAAATTATAAATCCAACTACTTCATTATTCTCCGTGTTTTAAATGAGGAAAGCAGAATGCATTTGCAAAGTTAAGTACAAGATAAGACTATTCTGAGTCTAACAAAAATATTAAGGTGCTGTTAGAGAGAATTTTCCAGTTGCTTAGCCCTTGGAGACCCACTTCTAGGGCTGCTTAGGATAGGGATTCTTGGCTTTAACATCCCAAGTATGATCAACATTTTGCTTTACTTCTTAGTCACTAAAGGATACTAGTTGTGAACAAGAATGTATTTTCCATTCAGATGGAGAAAGGAGCAGGAAAGGTATAAGATGGAGCATCTCTTTTCTCTTGAGATCTATCCAAGACCTTAAAAAATCAACAGAAGTCTTTCTGTAGAGTTCACCACACTCTGGATCACATCCTTACAAAGCTCACTTTGTGGTCAAGTCCATTCCTTCTTCCCTGCTCTTGTTGCTCAATTTGCTTTGTGCTGTTAAGATCATTTTGCAAATATTAATAAATCTGTATAATCTTTGGCCTTTAGCTGAGTCTTTTTTCTATGGCACCCTGTTGCGCTGTGCATGACTGCACAGATGAGGGTTGCTCTGGAAATTACTCATAAAAATTAATTGTCTGGTAATACCACAATTGTCAATATGTGTAGATTGCAGCATTCCCCTGTGGACCATTGTAGAAGATCATAAAACTTCATTTCCAGGAAAGTTTCAAAACTTTTATTTTCTAGGGAACATTAATTATCAGAGTCCAGATGACCTGTCCCATTTCTCCATTCACTTCCTCTTTTTTTCCCCTCATCCGACATGGTAATTTGAAGGCAACTGGCAACAGATCACATGTCAGGCTCCTGGTTTTATGCCCTGGTTTCATATCAATGTCAGCTGAAGTGTTTAAAAGCATCTGGACTCATAAACCTAATCCCCAAACCAATGTTTGTATGTGACCATTCCCCTATTGTTAAACTTTTGTACCAACATCTGATTTACAAGTCTGACACTTATGCAGACATATGCTTTGGCATTCTGCAGGCTTCCTGAGACTCATGCCCTCCAGCACTGCTTGTTGACCACTCCTTCAAACACAGGACATTGATGGATCATCACAGTGGACAAACCACTCTGGACCTACGAGGTCGTGAAAACTCTGGCCATGCCCCCATTAGAGTTTACAGTGACGCATTTTTTCACTGAGAAATTATTTTCTCTTGAGACCAGCCCTTTTGCAGATACTTACGATTCCTTATGAAGCTTTTACCTGGGAAAGATTCTCATGCCTAGTCCTCCAAGATAATCATCCTATGATCAAGGCACTGACTGGTGGCAGAGGAGTCTGGATTTCAAGTTTCTGTTCTGCAGGATGTCTGAGTATCAGATAAGCTTTCTGACCACCAAAATGTCAAGTTATTCTGAAGAACAGCTTCTTCTCTATCTCCCGTTGGACCTCTTTCACTTTGTATAAATAATTAAACACTAGTTGGAACAAGGGCTTGAACTTGGACTGCCCATTGGACTTTTGTATTCATCTTTCCCCAGGCCAGTGAGTAGCTAACTATTTGTAAGCACTTAGGAAGTTGCAGAGCAATAGAGGTAGCTAAAGAGATCCCAAAAACTCAATAAAAAGACAAAGAAAGTCTTGTGGTAAAGTCATTTAGTAGAGTGTGAAACACCTGGTTTTCAGTCCTTGATCTGAATGAGGAAGAACAAGGACTAGTAGCTATTCTAGGCAAGGCTTTGTCAAAGCATCTCCAACTGTCATGGTTCCACCAAATTTTGAAAATAAATAGTATTTGAAAGTCATACTTCTTTTCTTTCTGAAGTGGAAAAAAAATCTTGTAGGTAAATGATCCTCTAACAAACCTCTTGCATTAGGATGAAAGTGTTAAGTATCTTTAAAATCATGATAGCTTGATTCTGGAACCTCTGCCCCAGATATGAAGAAGGATCTCACTGGTCCAGTTCTAAGTGGAGCAATTTCTTCTCCTGACACTCTTCTCAGCTTTGCTGGCATTTTTAAAATGAAGGTTTAAATCTATTATTTACAAACTGTTTTCACATGACAAGCATGACATTTAGTCACATTTAGTCATACAGAAAAATAAATAAAAGCAAGAGGGAAAATTCAGTGATTAGTGTAACATTATGATAACAGACCATATAAAACATAAGATAAGAACTGGAGAGGTTGAGTCCTAATCCTCTCACCTAGCCTCTAGATAACATTCCATAATAACTTTAATGATTACATTTGGTGGTCAAAAATATTTATTTTCAAGCAGCTCTTTGATAAGGAGCTTTGATTAAGGTCTTTGATTAGGAACTAAAGTCCATGTTTTAGTCAGATTCACCTCTCTATAACCATTTGATATCAACAAGTTGGTATTTCTGTAGACCATGCAAGGTTCTGTTTTTTCTTTAATGTCATATAATCATTCTCATAAGCACTTTCATAAATTCAGTTAAGAGTTAACCAACTAAAATATACAAATATGCGGGAGGTTTTATGAAGAACTAAAACTTCAAAAGGAGTTGATTTAGGAGTCATGACCTTATTTTTTGCAATAACTTATGCATCATGAACTTACGTAATTGGCAGCAGATAACATATCACACTCTCAGTTTTATGTCCTTGGTTCGACAACAGTGTCAATTGAAGTATTTGCTAACTGCAGAACAAATGAAGCCTCATAGCTGAAAATGTTTTCATTCCAAAACTGCTGTTTGTACCAAAACATTCTCCCTTTATTGTTCTTTTTTAACATTACTGAATTCAGTATCAGAAATGGATAGGGATTTATAGATAACTTTGTATCTCTGAATAGTATTTGTCCTAGCAAAATGAAAATATCTGAGAAAGTATATATTTTTCTAATTAAAATATCATCAGAAAGCACAAAAACACGCATATGAAATGGCCTTGGAGCTCTAAATCTTTGTTATCTTTAGAGCAGGAGTCAGGTTTAAGATCAATTATTGGGAAATGAGTGACCTGGATTTTAAAACACTTTAGTTTAGTAGGGCAGGTTTAAGTCTACTTTTTCGTTTTCCCAGAGACTGCATTAAACAGCAGCCCAGAGGCAAGGCCAGACTGCTCCTCTGTGTCGGAACTGGACACCTGTACCATCCACCTAAAAGGCCAGTTCTCTTGGGACACCGGAGTCTTGGTAAGCTACAGCAGAAAATGCATGAAGCAGCAAATTATACAGAAGGCAGGGATTTAAAAGGAACTTCAGTGATTAAAGGTCTTAATATCCATTTAAGTTCAATGGCAGAGAAGCCCAAATTTAATGAGTCTGTTTTTGAGTGATCTGAGGCTTAGGAGCGGGGTTTGTTTGTGTTTTGGCTCTGAATTGTGTGTTTGGTGGGGTGCAGTTCTCTTTCCAGAGACTTCTTTCTCAACATTGAGCATATTGATACATACAGTATTGAATATAATTCACAACAGTGTACAACATATAGAAAGAGAACGGTGGAGATTTTGTTAATTTGAAGTTTTCTGCTTGACCAAATAACAGATGAATGTTGGGAAACAATTATAAGCCATCAGTTTAGTAAAGCATTTGCTATTGTTTCTCATCTGAATCTGAATGTAAACTGAAAGACAACTAGATATGTGTTTTGAAATCTGGCTTGTAGTAGATTATCACCTATGATGTACATTACTTGGTAGACCTATTTTTGAGTCAACTTTATTAAAAACTTTTGGGATCTAGGAGAGTAAATTGCCATCAATTAAACTCCATGATGTAGCTAAACTAGGAGAAGTTATAAATAACAGACAAGGAGAAGAAAATAATTATAATGAAGAGCAGGAGGAAGGACAGAAAATTTAAAAACTTGAAGAAATGAATGATATGCATAAGGAAAAGGGGTGCCCATTATAGAATCATATAGTTGTGTAGGTTGGAAAAGGCCTCCAAGATCATTGAGTCCAACCACTAAACCATGTTCCCAAGTGCCAAATCTACATGTCTTATAAATACTCCCATGAAGTTTCACCACTTCCCTGGGCAGCCTCTTCCAATGCTTGACTAAAGCCCGACCTGCCTTTCATAAACCTGTGCTGGTTGGGCCTGGTCCCCTGGCTGTCTGCACATGCCAGGTGATGGCACTCCAGATGTTCTGCTCCATAACCTTTCTCAACATTCCACATTCATCAGGTGGAAGAAATGCAAGGAGTTGCAATTCTGACAGAAACAACAAGTGCACCGTGAGGGACTGCACTGTCACACAGCAAGAAAACAATGCCCTTTGGAGTTGTCTGTGCAAAGGTCTATGTAAACTCCAGTACAGATATGGTGGTGCACTTCAGAATCATAGGGGAAACTTGGCTTGAAGGGTTGTCATAAACTGACCAAATCCATTTCTGTTTCTCTATGCAGGAACAATAATATCTTTCTTCTTAGCAAATTATTTTTTGTTCAGTCTTTTCTTAGAAACCTCTCATCATGGATTTTATTCAACTTCCATAGTGCTTCACTGCCCTTATCATTACAAACATTTTCCTGATGTCTGACTCAAATCTCTCTTGTTGATATATAACATTGCATTCAGCTCTGGACAGCACACGCTCAAAAAGATCTGGATTGTGTCTGCACCAGCATTTAAGTTCATCCTTACTCATTACACTCTGGTTCACACAACAAAACAAACTCATACTCACATACTTTTAGACAAAACTAAATCAGAAAATGCATTCCAGAACTGCATATAATGATCTCCAACCAGTACATACATCCAGTTTGAGGGACCAGCCAGAACTATTCCAAAACCTTAAAGCATTCATGATTGTGGATGTTAAGCCCTCAGCACCAACCATTTTACTCTATAGGCCCTGTTTTGCTTTCACCCCACACTCTCGCAAGGCCACACTACTTACTAAAGTAGATATAGCTGCTGGCAAACATTCACTGAGGAGCAGCAAAGCTGTGGTGGGATAAAAAAACTGATTTATTAGGAAAGAGGAGGTCAGATACACAAAGGTGGCAAAAGGAGTTTTGTAGCCATCATTTGTCCTGGCCCCTGTCACATAGAATAATTATGGTCATGAAGCTTTACAGCCCTTTCCCTCGGAGTGACCAACACCCTGGGCTGGTCAGCCTGAGAATACAAAGATTGTAAGACCCAACAATTATATTGGCTTTAAGAACGTCAGATTTTAATTTGATATCTCAGAACATAATTTAGAATAAGATGTAATTCAGATAAGAAAAAAATAAATACTTTATTTCGGAAGACAATGTACTGGCATGACATCTTTTAAACAATGGAACAGTCTCCCAGACTCTTGCCAGTAATGGATCCTGTTGTTTGGTGCTTTTATAGCCAGACTGGCAAATGCTAGAAACAGCCTGCAGGATATAATCTTGCTTTGGCAAGAGATTGGGCTGGATGATCATTTCCATCTAAGCTTCCTCTCAATTCAGGCTAAAGTTCTGGAAGCAGGATCTCTTTCTTACTTTGTATTTGCAATATGAAACCATATTTCGGCTGGAGCTCCTAGGTATAACACTTAGCCACAACAAATTCCAATGACAGCTCTTGGCATACGACACAAATCTCCTTAGAGATGACCAGACTTCTTCCAATGCTTTGGGGAACGCTCAGAACAAGCCTTTGATACTCACAAAAATGGATGCATGTCTGTGAATGTGTGAGAAGTCAGAGCCGCTCTTTCCTTTAGGTTACTCAAGCAGGGAAGAAGCAACCCAGCATTAGCAGAAAAATTGTGAAGCACCATGAACAGGTGACTTTGCCTGAGCTACTATTTCCTGCTAAATTAGTGGAATGCTGACACAGTGACACAGCATCTGGATTCAAGCTGACTTGTACCTTGTCGGTCTTCTCTGCAGTCAGAGGAAGATTTCACCTGCTCTCATAGGAATGTCTTGAGTTAATCTATGTTAGTAAGAAAAAAAAATCCTAGAATAACAAAACAGCTTCTCCTCTTTGACTCCTTCCATGTGCCCCATTTCTTTAATGCCTGTCACCAGACTGTCAGTACACTGAATCACTATTATTTAATGTCTAATACAGAATCAAGCAATCAAGCATCTTGACCCAACAAAAGCAACAGAAACCAAGGGAACTGCATTGCACTCACAGGGAGCAGTTGAGCGTTTTGCTCGTTCTTTGGGGCCAGCTTGTCCTGTTAAAATTTCTGTAATGTTGAACCTTCTCCTCTAAAATTTTTTTTCTTAAAAATATCCGCATTTAGCCACCCATAAATGGGCCATCTAAGCCTTACGAGTAATTTTGAAAAATTACAGCCACATTCTTGAATGGAGAGGCCACATTTTTATCTCAGCAATATGGATATAAATTAGAATCCTTCCTTCTCTCTTTCTTAAAATAAAGAACAATGTCCTTTACTAGGCTATATACTGTACCCCTTCAACACAAATACATGCTCACTAAGACCAAGACCACCAATAGCATGTGCAGAATTATTTATTGCCATTTGAAAGATACGTACACACAACAGAGCAAATAGAAAAAAAAAATCAAGACAAGTTATAAAATTAAGATTACAGAGCAGAAATAACAGGAGAAGAACTTAAACATGTTGCTGTCCCAAGCGGATATGAATTTCAATGGAAAATAACTACCAAATGTTTCCAAAGCCAACCACAAAAAATAAAATAAGACTTAACTTGAATGCAATTTATTCTGACGATTTTGTTATTATGGAGTCACATATGCATGTAGTATTCATGGTTATTTCTCAAAAATTAAACTCTTCTGGGCTCAAATTTGTGTAACACCAAAAAAGGATTTTAAAAAGAGAAATCCCTCTATTCTGTGAAACAGTTTCTGGGAACTTTCCTGGAAATCCCAGCAAGACAAGCCAAAGAAAATTATCTATGGGGAATTGTGATTGTTGCAGCAAATGTGTGCTTATACTCTGATTCATTTAATTAAGCCCTTCAAGTGAATAATGGGATACAAAACAAGGGGCATACTGAAGATGAGTAATCAATCTGTAACAGGATCTCTCCAGTTATTAACTGTACATTACACAAATCTAAATCCAGATCAGCAAAAAAAGGCCTACCACACTCACATATTATGATTTTTTAATAGAAGCTTTAAAGCAGCATTTGTCAATGGTGTTAATTTTAAATTATATGGCTAGTGACAACACTGTATACCACCCAAGATTTCAGCATGCTGGGAAAATCTCATTTCTCTTTTGAAGTTACATTTCAAAAAACCCAATCATTTTTGAAGGGTATTAATGAGTATGGAGTGAGAAAAGAAAACACACAGTGAAGAAGTTAAAACAAAAAAATAGATGTGCAAGAGACATATTATACATCCAGAGTCCAAAGCCTGGGAGACTTCTCATCTCTATTTCAATTTAAATGAATAGCAATGTGTGATAATTGTACTAGGAAAATAGGAACTGTTCTCTCATAAGCAATACTGCTGTTTCCAAACAACAACTGCACTGTTAACACATTCATTTGTATTGTACTGTATTACTAATTGTCAAAATTTGTTATGAACTTGTGGTTATTAAGTGCATTGATAGCCCCAGTGAATTCCTTTTGGAGAAGCACATAAGACACTCAGCAACTATGGATCTGTGGCTATTATTAGAATTGTCTTTGAGTAGGTCTGCAGTTACATTTGGGTGAAGACTGGTCTCCAGTGGTCCACAAGCAGATGTACATCTACCCATGCTTATTGTGGTGCAGTTTGGAGAAGTGCCACTTTGGAGAAATGATATTAAATCCCAGGAAGAATGTGTAACAGGGCGAAGTGCAATACTCAGAGATGGAGACTGAGCTGCTGCTAATCTATAACCAATGTTGATAACCTTTTAATGAAGTACAGCAACACAGATGAAAAGAGACACACATCCTTTATATTTGTCTCTCCAGTTTCTGATGCATCATTCATAACACCACCGAAATTAAGACATGTCAGCTTGGACCAGGACTTCCAACAGTCTTTTTAAAAAGTATGTTGTCTATCAGTATGGCCTTGAAAATTTGTCTTACTTATACCTTGTGCTTCAGATTACTCATAGATTCCTGTGACATTTTTATGTTCGAGTTGGGAGAGATCAAATAGGCCAGCTGAACAAATTTAATGCACTTAATTTTTCCCACTAAAAAAACCCACACCAGACAAACAAAGAAATAAAAAACCCACCAGACATATTTTAAAGAGAAGAGTTGTGTTTTGGACATTTATAACACTATACAGTTACAAATGCAGGAAATTGTAGGGCAGTTTTGCACAGTTCAATTAGAGAAGAGGAGGAAGTAAAAATTTGCAACCCACACTTCAAATGCACATGGGGAGAGGAATTCTGCATTTGCATAAGCTCTCTCTCATGAGGAAGGGTGTGACTTTACCCCCAACGCATAACGCATCTGAACTGGCAGAAAGCTGCTAGCAACCTCTTTACCGCTGTCATCCTCCTGTACCTCAGGACACAAGCAGCCAGCCTGAACTCCAAAATTACAGTGTTCAGCACTCAAGTGGCAAAAACCTATCTAGAATTAAAAAACAATATACCAAATTAACATGCAGTAAGTAATGATTTTGCAGCCCTTACTTAGCAAAACAGTTTCCTCACATTACCTTTCCCAGAAAGTGAAGGCTGTGACATAATACATGGTGCTAAATTAAACCTCACACAAACATCACTGACATGTACAAGTCAAGTGCTTACTCATCAAATGTGATTCAAACAAATGGCAAGTTATTGGTGGTCAAGGGCAAGCATTACATGAGGATTTTTCAGCTATTCAGAGCTGTGAATCAAAGGTGATGTATTGTTAAATTGAATATCCATACAAGAGGGCTGTGGTTACGGAATTTTATGGCAATGATCACTGTACTGAATATAAATGTCACCTTATTTACCATCCTGTATTATTTTTAGAATGTTCACTGCTAGGAAATATACTTATGCAACTTTATACTAGAAAGCTCTGTATAAGAGAAAAAAAGTTGATTCCAGAACTTTTAAAAAAAAATATTTTCGGTTTCTATAGTTCTCACAGCTGTGAAAATAAGCACCTTTTCAACTACAGTCAATAATTGTGTTCATCATAACAGGTCATTTTAGGAAATTTCCATGAAGGTGTTTAACAGATTATGGCTTGATGTCCTAATGGAAAAAATAATGCATCAAACACCAAATAAAGTAAATAATTTTTGCACAGAGAATGCAGGATAAATGTTATATAAAGTCCTTCTCTGACTGATTATAGCCTAGAAATGAGAAAAAGTTACAAATACCTTCAAAAGTAATTCATTAAATGCTGGTGGCTGCATCACAGACTCCTATTGCCACATGCTCAAATTTCATCATCTCCTGTCAAAGACCAACTGGCCAAAGTGATGGTGGCATCCACTAGTTAAGCAACTTCTGTCCTAATTCCCCAGACGATCTGCTGCTTCTCACCAAAATCAAGGTTGCTCAGTACAGGACCCCTTCCTGTTTTCTCAGCACACATGCTTTTCCAGTTTGGTTCTCCCCTAAAATGGGTTCATACTTATGGAGCCAGCTAGGCCTATGTTTGGGTGGTTCTTGACAAGAGGTAGATATTAGCATCAAAATATTCCCATTAAATCAGCCACATCTAGGATCCTCCCCTTCTTGTTTCTTAATTGTCACCATGACAATGTCAACACTTCAGTCATCAGCACTGAACATATGCGAGATGTGGCCCGATTCTTGGAGTCGTTACCTAGACTGCTTTCAGATGCACTACTGCATTTGGGTTATAATCTTCAGTTTTCTTCACAGCCATAAAGCTGGAGAAAGGGGATGGGAACTAGACAGCCTTTGTGGCATAGAGAAATAGCAACATAATGCCCAGTTCTTATGCTAACAGAACAAAACTGCTTTAAAGGCCAGCTTCAAGGCCACTGCTGAAAGGGATGGATGCCGGGACTGATTGTTGCAATTTCTCTGTTATCTCAGTCATGAAAGAGGTGCATTTTTTGTCAATACAGCTCAGGTCATTGTAAGTCATATGAGGAGCAGCTGAGGGAGCTGGGGTTGTTTAACCCGGAGAAAAGGAGGCTCAAGGGAGACCTTAGAGCTGTCAACAACTACCTGAAAGGAGGCTGTAGCAAGGTGGGGGTCAGCTCTTCTCCCATGCCACTAGCAATAGGACAAGAGGAAATGGCCTCAAGGTGTGAGAGGAGAGGTTCAGGTTGCTTCACTGAAAGGGTTATCAAGCATTAAAAAGGACTTCCCAGGGAAGTGGTGGAGTCACCATCCCTGGAGGTGTTCAAGAAACAAGTGGACATGGCACTTAGTGCTAAGGTTTAGTTTGCATGGTGGTGGTTGGTCAAGGTTGGACTCAATGATCTTGCAGGTCTTTTCCAGCCTAAATGATTCTGTGATTCTGTGATCTGTAAACAAGGGGAAATATTCCTAACAATGGAACTCTCAACCTTTAATATTGTAGCACCTTTAGTATTATGTTACATCCTTAGTGTTAATTCGGTCTACGAGTAACTGTTTCATAAGCACGGTTGTATTTTTAAGCAAAGCTTTTGGAATTCTTTTTAAAGTATGTTTCCAGTAGCTAAAGAAAGATCAAATTTTAAAGGTACATTTCTAATTACATTCTGGCAGTACCTTAGCTGGGAACACTACCAGCACTATTTTCATAGCAAAAGCTGTGACAGTTTACATCAGCTAAGGTTATCTGCTGTCTGCTGATTATCAAACTACAATACAAGAATATGGTCAGCAGAGATGACATAGAACACTGGGGTGCAAAAATTGGGACTAAACTTATGAAATCTGTGAGTGTACAGAACAGGACTGGGGTATTTCACTGGAAGAACTAAATGACTTCAAGGACTGAAGCAGTACAAACAGATTAAATCCAGAACTGCCTAGCTCAAACTCATGAAGCTGGCAGCAAAAAATATCACAATAAACTGGGCACTTGCCAGCTGCACGTGGAGGAGAAAACTAGATGGTTCAGTCAAATTCAGGGTTAGCATGAGCCCCTAAAGAAATGCAGCAATGGTAAACAACTACAATTCAAAAACACATTGGGTGTTTCCAGCAGTGAGGGATGTGCTGGTCACACATCACTAGAATACTGTGTAAAATTTAGGTCACTCCTTTCAAGGACAGACACAGCTGTGCTCCATATGGGGGACATCCACAGCCACAGCCCTGTCACACGGCCCCCTGAGCATGTGCCTGAGCTCCCATGTTTGTGTCTGGGAAATCCCATGCCATGCACCACATGAGCAGGAAATCCACCCTGTGGGAAACGTGAATGACACAGATGGCCAGCGAGTGCACAATCCGTCTGATGCTCTTCAGTCACACTGGGCTCACCAAGATGGGTTGACTCTATGTTGTGTTGGCTGATACAACAAGAGAGGTTCCAGAACTACTGTACACAAACTGTTCGTTTGTCCTTTGGGTTTCAGGTAGGTCCAAGCCATATTGTACAGCAGTGCTCAAATAACACAATGCATGTAGGGTACACCCAGCATGTCCCCAACATGCCACGCTCCTTGCCCAGGTGTTCAGCTGTCAAGCTGCATCTGTGTTTGTCTGTGACTTCCAGATGTCAACCAGACTGATGAGAATGATTGTGCTGAACCAGTGACCGTATGCTGTGCCAAACAATGCTAATGCAAGGAAAACGAGGGTAGGAGCCATCTCTTGTTCTCCAATTAATTTCTTCCTATATGATGCAGGAAAATAGACTTGACATGAAACAGGTGCAGGAAATTGCTTCTAGAAGGATCAGAGAAATGGAAAATCCATCTCATAAGAACAGACTGTGAACACATCTGAACAAACAGGTACAGACCGATGTGAGCCTCAGTTGGCCTCAGACTGTCCCAGAATCCACATGGTCTAAATTAGCTCAGTGCTAATGAAGTCTCCAGCAGAATTCACCGGCTCAGGCTTAGCATTACAATGCCATAGCCCTACAGGCATCCTGCAGGAGAGGGCCAATTCACATCCCAGCTCACTCACATTGTTAGCAGAGAGCCTGAATCTGCCTGTCCCCATCAATGCCAACACACTCCAGAAGAGTTTGGCTTGTTAGTCCCAGTGGAGTGGAGCCCAAGGGGGTAGGACTGCCTTCCATGATCTTAAAGGTCTTTTCCAATCTAAATTATTCTATGATTCTTTAACTCGCAGAGAAAGGGGAGGCAGGAAAACTGCCTCGACAAAGAGGCAATATTGGCACACGAACGAATGGTGTAAATCTGCCATAAATATGTTTAAGCTGAAAATATGAATAATTCTATCCGTCATGGCAGCAAGATCCTGGAACAGCTCTCTCAAGTAATGGGGGAAATGTGTAACTAATTTTAAGGTGATGCTTGATGTTTCTGAACAGATGTCTGTAACACAGAGGTGTCTGAAACACTCCTAGATGCCCCATAAGACCCCACCCTGAAAATCCCTGTTAGCTGTGAGCTGCAAACCAAAATCCAATTGAAATCAGAAATTTAATTAAAAACTGCACTTCTGAGCCAGCTGCTGGCAGGCATTACACTGGTAAAAAGTGACAGCTGCTTCATTGGCAGTGCAATGTCAATGACTGCAGAAGAGGCCAAGGAACAGGCACAAGCTACAACTGCCTGAGGACCACCCCACTTTGAAGAAGGTATTTGTAAAAAAGCCTTCAGAGACTTCTGACTATACTTTAATTTATAATTTTCTGCCGTCTTCCTTTTTTTTTTTTTTTGGCTCAGTTTGAGCATAATGCTAATTAAAATTAGTTAAGAAAGAAAATGTCGGGTTTTCCAAATACAACATAATTGTTCTTAAAAAATTGTCCCCTCATTACCTAGTAAATTCAGGGTTTGTTTGCAATAAATGTACATCTCAGGGCTCTTTGCCCTTTATTCAAGTGGACTCAGATCACTTTGATCAATTTTATTTGCATGTGTAAGTATATGGAGGTATACTATTCCCATTTTAAAAAAGGGTTTATTAACACCTTTTCTAAAAAGCAACATTTTCTTGTTTTAACAATTTCAAATTTGGTTTCAGGTAAGACTGTGTAGCAAGGGATTAGTACTGTCACAAAATCAACTTTATTAAAATGTCCAAAATAAAACTATAGTTGAATTCCGGGAAATGCACTGGCACATACGTTAATATTCAGAAGCAATTTTTGTGCCTTAAATTTAGTTTCACACGGGAGTGTGGACCACTCCAGGTATCCAAAATAATTCAGACATCGAAAAGAGTGAATCGGAATCAAAAATTTCATATCTAAGCTTAAAGTAACCATTTAATCTTTGTTTGTTTTTTTTTCTGCTAGAGCTTCAGGTAGCAGTGATGGGCCCTGAGAAATGATGAGCTGTATCATATAGATATGCTTGTCACAGTTTTTCCCTGTGAAGAGACTGTATTGCTCAGTCTAAGAATAACTTTAAAATTCACAGAAAGTGAGAACGGTTGAGCAGTTAAAAATAAAAAGTCATAGGAGGACACACTGTTAGGCATAAACATTGAGACCCTTCAAATCAACTTGAGCTGTTGAACTAACCTAAACATGTTGAGTCAGATCCTGATCCCAGTGAATTCAAAATGATTTGCAGTGATAACTAATGTTTCTCCTTTTATTTCTGTTTTCCTTCCAATGAGTATTAGATATAACATCGCAACACTACTCTGTAAACAAAGTGGAAAACTAATAGTTTTCAAAGGAACACTTTATTCACAGTAGGCTGTGCAGGGAAGGAATTAAGCCTAAGCAAATAAATGATAAAAGTAAATAAGAATATACAGAGAAAACAAAAATAAGAAAATGACAGTTAAAAAATTACTGGGTATATGATAAAAGCAAAGTATATTGCTTACGAGGAAAATTCAACGACTGAGTAAAATGCTGAGTAATTTCATCTGTGCGTTAAATTACTTGCAATTTCCTGCATAAAAGTAAAAAATAGAACAGAAGTTCAGGCCCTTGTTATGCCAAAGATCTTTTCTTCATCCAAGAGCAGAGGAGCTAGAAGGTTTACACAATTTTATGTCAATTAAAATATTCCATATAAACAATGCATACTTGTCCAAACTAACTGACTTCCACTTCCAATTCTTTCTGGGCAAAGTCTGAGAAAGAAATACTGCATTACAATATAAAATAAGCAAATTTCATCTGTTTTGGAACAAGTAAAGAATTACATGCAGTTCGGATACATCAAAATCTTTCTATCTGGCTGCAGAGGCCTATCATTAGGATGTGTCAAACCTGTCCAGAAACTTCTTTCTATTATTGATAAACAATCC
This sequence comes from Cephalopterus ornatus, assembly GCA_013396775.1. Classification (NCBI taxonomy): domain Eukaryota; kingdom Metazoa; phylum Chordata; class Aves; order Passeriformes; family Cotingidae; genus Cephalopterus; species Cephalopterus ornatus. The sequence continues at coordinate 213,576 of VZRE01006242.1, read as the reverse complement.
ACACATTAAATTAGGAGATTAAGACATGTATTCCTTCCAGTTCTTATGTATGTTTGTCATTAATCCAAAACAACATTGCCAAACCTCGACCACAGAAATAGTAAAAATAAATACCAAAGGTCTGGGAAGAGAAATCCTGAGGTCACAAAGTGAAGGTAACTTCAAGGGAGTATCCTGGAAATTAAGTCTTATAAATCATCGTGGGCTGAAAGAAACAAATTCAGCAATTGCATAATGCCATTTTACAGGGCTAAAAATAATAAGAGTCATGGGGTGAATGCCAGGAAAAAAAAAATCACTGGAAAACTTCACAAACATTTATGTTCAAAGAAAAGGCTTCAAGCAAGAAAGTTATTTGATGAGAGCCTCAGTGCACAGCAATGGTTCCTTCTAGGCTCCTGCTTGACATGCCGCTTGCTTCAAACAGGTCAGCCATGCTTACAGCAATCATTTACACAAAGCCAAACCCCACTGTGTTCATAATATACATTTTAGTGGTGTTGGGGATAAAGGGTCAGTAGAATAATCACCTCCACTCTACATTCAAAGTAGGCTGATACTCCTGCCTTTCTGGGTAAACTCCTCCATTCTTGCTAAAGTGTTTGTTCCTTCACTCTACAGCTTATTTAGAGCCATTAAATCACTGCTGGGTAAAACCATTATACTGTAGAAAATGAGAGTCACCCTGAAAAAGATTATCCTATACGTGATCCCTACAGATTTTTCTTGAATAAATAGGGGTTTTAAATGCTATTTTTCCTCCCTCTGAGTCTGTTAGAGATTGAAAATCCAAACGTGTTGTATCAGTTCAGGCAGGGCACATGCAATCTGCTTAAAACCTGAGAATTATTAAATGATATTATTTTAAAAATCTTGCTATTTTACTGCATTTGCTAAGGAAAGTGAGATGATGCAAATTGGACCCTGAGTCTTCAGACCTCCTTTTGTCTGTTATCGTGCTACATGGCTTGGGCAAAATCACAATCACAAAGAAGGCACCAGGAGCTTTGCTGCTGATCATTCACCGCTTTCACCACACAGACCTTGAGGCTCTGAGAACCAGCCTGTGACAAAGACTGCCAGGCAGCAGTGAGACCCCTGCAAGGCAAGGGATCTAAAAGGAGGGGTATTCCCTTTACCCTAACAGAGCCTGGAGCCTGTCTTTCAACTCAGAAGTATCTATCCCCCTTAACATTTTGAGAAAATACTCTTGCCATGCTGCCTTTTAAAAGATGAAAAACTAACCTGAGTTATCAGCCTGCTGTGCTCATCTCTCTAAACAGTGTATTGAATTTTTATTTCATATGCTGAAACATATTCTGTTATAAAAACACCCCACACGGTGAATTTTGTTACAATCTTCTTAGAAGAGATTTAGATTCAAGCAAATTGCATCTCCTTATTCTCATCTACATCACACCTGAAACCAGTACCAACAAAGACGATGGAAGAAGTATTTTCTCTTTTCTGCCAAGGACTTCATCTGTATTCATTGTGTATAAAGTCACCACTTAAGTATAACTCTATGGGGTTCCACTTTGGACTAGACTGTTGTCTTTGCTTCAGAGCAAACCATTCAGATGACTGTAATTATACCGTGCTGCCAGGGGGTCCAGCCTGAGCTCTTGAGCCACAGCAGCTTTCGAGCAGTTTGCTTGATGGGTAGCAGGGATATGCTTGGCACGGGGGTTTATGGATAATCTGATTTCCTACTGATAGAAGTGTGTTAGCAGCTGCTGCTGAAGTTGACATTGCTGCCTCCCCCTAGAAGCCGGCTGTGCACCCCGTTTCAGCTACATTGCCCAGCAGGACCCTGTGACAGCCACTGTCGTCTCCTGTACATCTCCTTTGCTCTTCCACTACACTAAAGGGGAAGACTACATACATTTGCAGTCAAGCCTGTTCAGGAAATTTCTGCTCTTAACACATTCTCACTATGCAGTTCCACCCAGGGACAGATTGATAATGTTGCTAAGGCAGTTTGATGGGATGGTCCTGTTAGCTCTGCCTTGGCTGCAGGCTCTGGCCGTTTCTCTAGTGCCTCCCCGGTATCACAGGTGATCATTTCATTTTGTCATTAGCAAGTTTAGAGAACTAACCTGTCAGGAAGTAACTCTTTTCTCTAAAGCCAAGCTTCTCTGCCCTCTTTTCTCCAAAGCAGGTCACCACAGGACACTGCAAGGTCACCCAAGACACAGTGCAAGCAGAAATGAGGAAGGATTAACGGGATGTAAATTTGCACTTTTTGTCATTCATCAAGTTGCACTGCAAGTTCTGCTACTACACACTATTTTAGGGGTCCCAAAGTGAACCCAGTCACCAAAATCACCTGGGTTTAAAACCAGAATTTTGGTTATCTAGTTTCTACCCTAGCCTGATGGGTTGCTGGCACAACAGGGGCACTGAGGAGCAGCCATGTAAAGCCAGGTGCAGAAACCCATTAACACACCAAGGGAGCTGTACACTTGGGCACACAGCAAAGCCTTGGTAGGTGACTCACAGACTCAAGAAAATGTTGGTTTCCACTTACCTAGGGCGAGACCTGTGCGTTGCACTAACAGACTTGTGGCTGTGGAATCAGTCCTCCCTCCAAATTAAACAGGTCTTTCCCAAATCATCCCAGAGTCAGCAAGAAGTGAGGGAAAAAAAGAATTAAAAACTTCAGTGCAGGGAACCTCTTTGTCATATATGACAGACTTGTCTCATATTTGAAGGTGAGAGTGCCAGGGTCAGGTAGGAGATTCAAAGTCCATGTCTGTGCTAGTGATTTTGTAGACCAATCTGCAGCATAGCACTTTTTTGTTTCAGTACTCAAAGCTACTCCAAGCATTGGCTAGGTGCTTGGTTTTGCTTTTTTTTTTTCTGAGTCATGTATATATTATTTTAGAAAAAAAAATAATAATTAAAAAAAAGGCAGCAGAAGGGAGGAAAAGAAAAACAGGTGTCATCTAAAAGTGGTGAAAGATTAAGAGAGAGGTAGATCCAAAGAGAGCCAGACCCATGCACAGACTCCAACTTATGGTAACTTTTTTCCAGAGGTGTCACTACAAGCAAACAACTGCAAATGGAGTTTATCCACCTCCAATTCCAGCAATATAACATTTACCCACTTCTTACAGATACCAGACAGGTGAGTAATTTACCACTGCACCACTGCACCTCTCTTCGGTCATTGGGTAGCCACTTACACGAGTAGAAATTGTCCAGCTCTTATTTCAGGAAAGTCTCTTTCATTTCCTTCACATAAAGTTCTAACACATTAACGACATGTAGCTTAGATGACATGAGAGGTGGAACTTTTCCAAGATACATTTCGGTTCCTGTCAGAAAGTATTGCGTACCTTTGTGCAGGAAATTATAAAATAGAAAATAAACATGTAAATATACCATTTCAACACATCCTCTACATCAAAGCAGGCCTGATGGTTTTAATTTCAGCTTTTTGAGGTTTTGTTTTTATAAGTTGTTGAATTTATTTTGTAGCTCCTGTTTATGAAAAGAACTTTAGAAGAGTTATAAACTACATTTATCAAATGAAGAAAAACTACAACTATAAAGTTCTCAGAAAAAAGGAAATAATGTGAACCATGTATGTGCACTTGTGCGGGGACACACACACACAAACATATATTTTTAAGCTAGTGACTGCTGAACCACAGACCACATGCAGAAGACTGAAAACCACCCATAACCAGATGCGCCACTCTAAATTCCATATTTTAGGATATATTCTGAAATCCTCAGTGCTCAGGAAGACATAAATTCCCACACTATTAGTATCAGTGATATGGATTCCTAGAAAGACCTACTTCACATTTCTAAAAATAATCCAAGCTCCAGCTGGAGGTACAATGCTTTTGAAGTAGAGAGGGGGGTTAGAGAGAAAACATTTGATTTTGAACATCATCCAGCACGACACAGAAGTGAGAACAGCAGCAAAACGTCACTTCAAACCTTCCAAGAACCAAAGGGCTGCAGAAGGAATTCCACCCTTTCCCACAGAGTTAGTACCTGAGTGTTGTACCTCAACTGAGCAAATCAGTGCATGGCTTGTAGAGCCACCATTTGTTAAACTGTGAAAAAAAAGCGGCCTCAAGTTATACCTGAATTTTCCTATGGCAGGAAATTGTAGCAGTAGGCAGGTGGAGCAAAATGCTTCAGTTCTCTCTCCATCCACAGATGAATAGGAAACCCCAACTCAAAGGTTTCCTTCAAGCTATAAAAATAAAGCAAGGCTGTTTCCAGGGAATAGAGAAAAAGTCATTTCCAAAGTCCCTATCCATCTACAAATACAATATATAAGACCAAATAGCTTTTTTACCTTGGAATATCTCTCACTGATCTAGTAGAGCAAAGTTTGTTGATATTCAGGGTTGCCAACCCATCTGTTTACTCAGGCTTTTGTCTGTCAGCAGAGTTTGAAGAGGTCGCTTGGAGAGATCAATTTTTTTTCCTGGGGGTTTCTTCAGAGCTACCACAATTTGTTATTGCGTCTGTTTAGAGGCTTTAATTTGTGGTTTTCAAGATTGCATAACTGCACAGAGAGGTGGTGAGAGGCCAACATGAGTAGTTCAAAATAAGTTTGACAATATAGCAAATATCTACTCAGTAATTTTCCCTGGACTGAGCACCATGGAATGCCAAAGAATTTATTAATCAGGCTGGTGTATGAACATGGCTTTACGAGGTCTGGGGGATAAAATTCCATTCAGATGCTAAAATGCTGAATTACCTTCACTTGCTGCTGACACCAAGTAAAGACAGTGCACTGTGAGGGCTGCAAACCAGGCATCTGATTAAATTGCTCTAAACCAGCCTATTCGAAACTAGACAAATTAAAAAATAAAATGAGATTTTAATTTTGCCTTTTATTCAGAGTTCTCGTAATAAGTTACATAAAAATGAAGCAAGCTGCCTGGACTCCCATGAGGAAGCTCAGCATTCATTTTTCCATTTCACAGATGTTAGACGGGAGGCACAGACATGCACAGTCACTTTTGGAGAAGTGCAGGCTGCACCTGGGGGAGTTGGATGTCCTCAGGGTCTTTGGGAATCTGCAGCCAGAGACCTGACATTGGCCACAGGCAGAAATGGGGCGCTCAGGGCCCCATTGGCACATTGAATGTTTGGGTCATATGTCCCAAAGTCACTGTGGCAGGCCACCCGTGGCAGCTGTAGCAGCAGCTCAGGGATGCATGAGCTGCATTTGCATAGCAGAGGGCAGTGTTCAGCATTTTTGACAACTAATATCCCTTTCTGAGGAAGCTGATGAGGAAATGATGTGCGTGCTGCAACAATGGAGGGGCAAGGTTGTGAACAGAGACACCAAACTAGATTCAAGTTCTGTACCTCCGGGACAGGTCTCCATCTAGTTCAGCAGGAAGGGATCTACAGGCCATAAATTCCTCCTGGTAGGTGAAGACTGAAGGTGACCAGTTGGTGCTCAGCCCTTCGTACTGCGAGCACTTTGCTACTGATGCACAACCCACCCAACCCCAAACCACTCTGTGAGCAGTACGGAGGTCTGCCTGGCCGTGCCCATGAGGTGACACTTCAGCCATCTGTTTAAGGACTTTGCCAGACCGACCCCCATGAGAAGCTTGTGTTTATACATCGCTTGACAGGTGTAGCAGAGCACTGCTGGCTCCTCTTGGGACGCCGTAAAGGAGCGCCCGCGCTGACCTGCCGCTCACCTGCGCGCAGCAGGACCCCGGTGAGCAGGGGGACACCGCAGACGCAGCGCTCCCTTAGCCTCCCCTGTCCGCTCTGCCCACCCACCGTGGCACGCCCGGCAGCGCCGGCCCCGCGGCGCCCGCGGTGACCCTCATTCCCTCGAGGGAGGCAGGTGAAGGCGCGGCGGGGCCGGGCCGTGAGGGCCGCGGGCAGCCCGGGCCGGGC